>SOYY01000071.1:0-45870 GCA_008369825.1 Triplophysa tibetana | reverse complement strand
TGCATTCCCATTACAATTAATACTATTAAGTCTCTTGTCAGCTAAAACAATTGACCATATGCAATGCAAGTCATTGCATGTTAAACAAAATATCTGGATATGTTACATAGTCGTATTTCCAGTATGCCCATAAATCGTACATTCGTGATTTCAGCAACGTTAGTACTTGAGTCAAAGATCTGACGTCCTAGGGATCATATATGAACAAAAAAGTCAAGTCATAATAATAAGTGCGAAGGCGATCTTTAGCAGGGCTGTAACTTTGTTGCCTAACCCCGTCGTCTGGCTTTTTCGGAATCATTAGGTTGTTGTTGTTCCTCGGAGTCTCATGGACCTGATCCGTGAAAACATCCAGTTTCTTTTATTCCTCTTAAAATGACTTCTAACAGAGCGCGAATGAAAATTGATATATCTGTTACGAGCACAGATTCTGATCACATGTCCTCCAGTCCTTGAATAAAGTAAAAACAGATAACGCTACAAATGCATGAAGGCAAACAATAGTTTTTGTTTGACAAAACCGTGCGCATACCGTGCGCGGCGCATCTAATCTAGCGGATTTGGTGCAGCTCACTGTGCGCGTTCATGAGGAGGCGCGGGTTCTTCGTTAAAGGTCAACTGTGCACGCCTGCGCTTTAGCGCCGCCTGCCGTCGTGACTGCCAATCAACCGGAGTTTTACAGTATTTAAATTATTGCTTTGACAATTACATCTTTGTCAACAAAACCATTCGACTCGTCATACGATTTCAGATCAAAAGGTTGTGGGTTCAACATAATTTCTTATTACTTTAGTGTAAATTATGTTAATTATGAATATGAAGCAAACATATGAAATGAAACCAAGTTGGGTTATTTTCAGGATTTTTGCTTTTATCTTCTCGTTACTTCATCTAATGAATGGAAGCGAACAGATCAACCAAATGTAAAACTACTCAGCATGCCCCCTGCTTGTAGTCATGGCAACGGACGCAAACGATGGAAGAATAACTGTTGTGATTGGTGATTGTCTCACACTTGTCATGAGTCGTAGTTTAAAGCGGGTTTGTGATTGGCCAGTGCGTCCGCTTTAACTATCCTTCATGTTAAAGAACTTTAAAGTTGAGATTGAATTTACGCTTGTTTTCATTTTCCAGAGCTACAACGTGAGGTAATGCCTACTAACTTGTACATGTGTACATGGACAACAAAATTTCATGCAAGTTGCAATCAGATTTTTGCCGTTTTTTGTCGTGCAGACGTATGTAACGTTATTAAATGTAAAGGATAACATTTGGGCTGTTAATTATTTGATGTGCATTTGCTTTTTCGAATGCGTGTGTACATTTCGTTGTCTGTTTTGTAAAATAATGGCAGTTGGTGCTATCATTACTATCATAACATGTTTGAACGATTACAATCCTATGTACTACTAGACAGTTTTCAATACTTTTTCTCGCATTTTTCAACGACGGGCTCAGCCGTGGTGTCCAGTTGCCATGGCAACCTCTGCGTTTCTAGAGTCTGTAAATATAAACTAACAAAATACTTGTTTAACTTGCTGAAATTTACTGTAATTGTCATGCTTTAGTAAATCAATCTAATAAACTCTTTGTATGTCCCTTTGGATAAAAGCGTCTGCTTTTTTAATAAATGTAAATGTAAATAAAAACAGCAATCTAGTGATGCTTTATTTGAATTTGTAGCTTTGAATATATTTGAATATATTTGACACATTTTATGTTTGTTTATTTAGAAACTACAAGGCATTTAATGAATAAACGGGAAACGATAAAATAGCATCACAAATAATATCACTGATGAAGTGTGTAATAAAAATCAAGGTTTAAAGGTTAGTCGACTCAATGTGAGACATCGGGAAACAGATGCCCGGTAAATTTAAAAAACGTATGTGATAATCATTTTCATTATTGTGGATTGTAGTGACTAATGTTAACCAAGAGAGGGTGGCACTGAATCAAAAGCTTTTCTGTATCAAAACGACCCTTCAGTGAGCCTTGCCAATAAGGTGAAAGACTAAAACAATTCATATCCATTCATCAATGTTCTTTTCCAGAATATCACTGTGCCGCCTGTGCCTCAATAAGGAAGCAATGAGTTGGTAGACATCCAGCTGAACTTTAGGGCAGACCAGAACCACAACAGTCAACGCATTGGAGCAGCAGAAAGAGCCGGGGAACTCAAAAACTTGTGCAATAGCTACAACTCCCCGGAGCCCTAAGTCTGCACTCTTCAGGAGGAAAAGATAACTTCAAGAAGGAGGCTGAGAAACTCAGAAGGATGCTGAGAGCTCGTCGCTCAACCAGCCCTGTCAAAGGCACTTCCACACAACGGAGTCCCACCAGACAGTCTCCTGTTAAAGTACTAAAATCACATTAATCAATGTGTAGTAGCCAATTTATTTATTTCTTGATAGTAATGCTGTTGTCATTTACATTTATCAGAAAATGTTAAGTGTGTAGTTCTGTTGCATAACCTCTCTCTCGCTTTAAGGGTGGCACCTATGATTCAGAGCTGATGAGGGTATTACGAGAAAGAGATGAGTTCCAAAACATGTTAGATAAGTACGAGCGCCACATGTCAGAGGTCCAGGCTAACATTAAAGTGCTTACAGCTGAGCGAGACAAGACCAGAATGCACTACCAACAGGTAAAATTGATTCATGATAGCACTGTTCATCTTGTTTTGGAAGTTTTATTTCTACTTGCGATTAAAGATCTATGAAACGTCCATGAGGATGTAGTTTCAAACCCTATTTGGAGTAATCATTGAATAAACAATGTGGTGTTATTTGTCCCCCAACTCTCCTTGCAGGCTCAGGAGGAGATAGCAGCTCTACGGCGAGAGGTGATGAAGTCAAGGACCACACGAGGACCCAAGAGTAGCGTGAGAGTTCAGAGCATCCTCAAACGACTGGAGGCAGAGAGGGATGAGGCTGCTGCAGACCTCCATCACATGACCACAGAGAGGGACAGCCTGAGAGAGAGATTAAAGGTAGGACACAGAGAGAAAACCTGAGAAAGGGACTAAATATAGGAAATAGAGTGAGAGAGAGAGAGAGACTGGATGCAGGTAACCTCACCATCCTATGTTGATTGTTATTGTATAAGACATTGCTTGCACGTGTGACGTCTGTGTGTGCGTTTGCTTCTGATGAAGATGTTATTTAAGCGAGACTGAAGGAAAATCACTTACGCACTTGAGGTTCTCACCAGAGTGCAGTATAAATTGAGTCATCCCACAAGGGATCAAAGGGATAATACCAGGAGGGAGAGTTGTGCTTTTTTAGGCGTCTGAGTGTATGTGTTTCCTTTGAACTGCACGTCGCCTCAGATCTCTCAGGAGACAGCCATCAGTGAGAGAGCTCACCTGGAGCAGAGGGTGGAAGACCTGCAGGCTGCTGTACTCACAGTAAGAGCATCTATCCTCAATAGCTTTATTTTTATATGCTATAATGCACTATATGAACACTAGACAACACCATAACATGCTTAACTTTATTGTACTGTGCTGTAATGTATTCTATTCCAACACACTATTTTGTATTATAAACTACAATCTCCCCCTTCATTATAACAGTACTATGTCACAATACACAAACCATGCAATGCATACCATATGATGCTACACTGCCCTTTACTATACTTGGTATTTTAATGTACATTACTTTATTAGATTATTATGCAGTGCTGTTGAACCATGCAATAATATACTGTCCTGCATTATTGCAAACATAGCCATAATAATAGAACCATATTAACCATAACCATTGTATGTGTCATAGCTGGAACAGGAGCGCGGGGAGCAAAAAAGCAGACAGGCTCAGATGAGGAAGACCATGATTGGCCTAGAGGAGGAAGTACAAACATTAGGCCAAAAACTCAACAGCAGTGAGGAAGAGCTTGGCCGCATTAGGAATGAGTGCAGCAGCCTCAGGTACACAAGGAATCAATATCAACCGTGCATCTTCAAAAAGGTGTCATTGTAACCGGGAATAATGAATCTTGCAATGCCAAGATTTAATTTAGGCATTTAGGAACATTAATTTTAAACAACAATAATTAACAATAAAGGGACTCATCTTAACACAGTGTCTACAGCAAGAACGAAATTATAACTTTAAATGTTTAAATGTAAATATACAGGTCTTTTGATAAAATGTTTATGCAAGACTGTGATGAAGTGTGTTGAAAAAATTGAACTTGTTGTCACGAGTCTGTTGATCATTCTTTCGTATGTGTTAACCAGACTGTTCAACAGTCAGATGGAAAGTTCTCTGAGTGAGACTCAGCGGAGAATGACCTCCAGGATTGGAGAGCTGCAGAACCTTCAGGATAGAAATAAACAGCTAGATGAGAAGAACGGTAAAAATGCATTTTGAATTTGCAATTCTGTAGTCATACAGAAGTAGTCACTGGTCAGATATGTTTTAGTATGCTAAAATTACAATTGAGTTCAATAAAGTTTATAAAGAATGTGTCACTTAGAGCTGGTGTGCCTCTGCATGTCTCATCAGAGTCTCTGTTGAGGCAGATGATGGCGTCACGAGAGGAGGTCAGCATGATGCAGCACACCAGCTCAGAGCTGGACCAGCACAGAAGAACGCTGATGCTACAACTGGAGAAGAAGAGTGAGCTGCTCAGCATAGCAAATGACCAATTGGATGAGAAGGTGTTGCTTAACTTGAGAATCACTTTGCATGAGCAACATTCACTGAATAAAACTTTAAGACATATTTCATTGTGGGGGCTTACTTTCCATTGAATCAAGTGCACGTTTGTGGACATTGTAATTTATTTTCAGGAGAAAACCATCAGGAGTTTTAGGCTTAAAGTTGAGGATCTTGAAAAAACTCTAGTGTAAGTTCTTTATTACTCTAGATTTTGCAGATTAACAAGAAGTGAACAATTACATTTTGCAGATGATACTATTAAAATATAAAAACTTTCCATATTGTTCCCCTTTACCTACAAATATGCACTGTAGAGGTACATCATTGTTATAATTAGTTACGCTGTAAATGCACTGTTTAATTATGCTGTACATTGCGGGCCGTAATCTAATGCGTTATAGAGTTCCCTGAAGTATCCTGTTTAGCAATGAGGCTTGAGTTAACCATGCTGTTTAACTGATATAAGCTGCTGTCTACAGAGTTCTTAAAGAGACTGTGGTTGATAGAGAGAGAGACCTGGATGTTCTGAGGAGGGAGTTGTCAGACTCTGAAAAGGGGGTGGTAACTTTGACGAAAATGAAAGATGCCATGTTGCAGGAGAACTGTCTGCTCAGGGCCGACCTTGACCAAGCGCATCTGGACAACCAGGTAAGAAACCGATTTAAGTGCTTAGGGCTGTCACAATTTCACTTTACAAATATCATGGCCTAAGTAATTCACAATAACTTCAGTATAGCATCGCAATATCCTTCTCTGACTTTGCAGTCCTTGCAGCTCAAGCTAGATGAAGCTAATCATGAAATAGAAGACTTTCATAGAAAAGTACAAGATCACATTGCTGACATCTCATGCACTGAAGATCTGCTGTCTGCTAAGGTGAAATTATCTAAAACAGATATTAAAGAGATGTTAGGTATACCAACTAACCAGGTGTTATATTGTTTCAAAAATAGGTCATTTTAATAATGGTTGCGTTCATTGTACAGGAGCAGGAGTGCCGCAATGTGGAGGAGTCTGAAAGGAAAGCATCTCTTCAGGCAGAAAAATGGGAGAGGCAGACCAGACAAGCAGAAACCACCATCACCGAACTTCGCCTTGAGCTTAGTGACTCTAATTCGGAGATGATTCGACTTAAAGAAAGGGCAGATAGCCTTGAGAGAAGCCTGCAAGAGGTCAGTTTAGTTCGCGGCATTGTGCCTACTATGAATCTGTGATGTTGATCTCTAAAAGATTCTTAGCTTAATGTAACAACACCCTACAAGACGTGTTGCCCTTGTTGTCCATTTTTGTTCTATAGACATGACCAAGCCCCCAACAATCGTAGCCAACCTTGAAGAATGATAAATGTTTGTGAAAGACAAAGCTATCCAGGTGGTCTTCAGTGGGTGGATAGACATGCGTTCTAAAATCTTTTAAAAATAGGTAAGGGATAATCCCCGGCTAGCCATGGATTATCCCGCCCATGGTCATTTGCCAAATCAAAGCTGTTATTGATGTTGACAGTGTAATTTTGATTAGACAGGTGAAAATGAGTTATTTTCGTCCGACATTGATGAAATTGACTGGGACTACCTGTACATTAAACTGTTTTAATGCACACCTTCCAATCAATCAGAATCGATTATTATAACAGACCATGGTACTGTATACATTTGGATATCCTCCAACAACATGGAATCATAATCCTAACCTTGAAATATCTGAATCTGTGCTCATCGTACACTATGTGAGTTTCATTGAAATCCCTGAAAATCTATTGACCATATATTTGCAGACTGGTACAGACCTATGGTAAATATTTTGTACCTCTCTGAACTGCAAAATGTGAGCCGAAAACTAAGCAACAGTCATGCTGTATTCCAACATTTAGTATTTTAATGTGCACAGAGTGATGAGCTTCAAATCATGCGATGTTCACCCATCTTTATTCATCTAAATTGTTGTTTCTTGCTATGTGCAGGCACTGAGTGCTGAGCGAAGCTGCAACAGTCAGCAGTCTCAGCTAAATCGGAAGGTGATTCTCATGGAGGAAGATCTGCATCAGGCACAGGCTGAGTGTGCACAGGTGCAGGCAGACCTGGAAAAAACACGAGAGCTCTGCATCAAACTGGATGCCAGCAAAGAGGCTGTGAGTGCTCATGATGGCTTTTCATGTGAGAATGTGTGTGTGTAAGGTAAACCTTTTCTCCAGCAACCCAAGTCACAATAATCCAGACATCCAATCCTCTCTCCTTGAAGCTGACAACTTTCACAAATGACCGAGGTGGGACTTGAACCCACAGACCCCAGCTTCAAAGCTTATAGCTTAACCATTAGACCACTGGGCCTAATGATTGTTTCAAGCTTGGCGGTGTGATCCATGGATGTTACATTACTGACCTGGCCAAAGCTTTTGAGGCTTATACCCTATGTAAACAGCAGATTTGGTTGTCTCAAACGAAAATGTTACTAAATGTTAGATGGTGCTGTCTTGTAATGTTTACTTATTACAAACAACCCAGGTCGGACTCGAACCCAAAATTCGCAGATTTGGAGGCTGGCACCTTATCAACTTGGCTCCACACTTGTTTCATGCTGGACAGCTTCATCCATGGATGTAACATCAATGACCTGGCCAAAGCTTTACATGCCGAGACCCTATACAAACATCAAATTTGGTTTTCTCAAACGCAGATATTACGTCCACAAATTAACCAAAGTTGGTACAGACTTGTAATGTTTATAAAGAACAACCGACCCAGGTGGGACTCAAACCCGTAAACCCCTGTTTTGGAGGGCTGATAACTAATCTATTAGGCCACTGGGCTTCAGACTTGTTGCAAGCTGGGCAGTCTCATTGATCGATGTTAGATCGGTGACCTGGATAAAGCTTTAGAGGCTGAGACCCTATGCATACAACAGATTTGGTAGTCTCAAACCCAGATGTTACGTTCACAAATTAGCCAAAGTTGCTTCAACAAATTGTCGTGCAGCATTTCACAGCTGTCATTTGAAGGTCACCATTTGTAATCAAACCAGGTGGGATAAGGACACTGGGCCTCAGACTTGTTGCAAGCTGTGCAGTCTCATCCACGGATGTTACATCACTGACTTGGATAAAGCTTTACAGGTTGCGACCCTATGCAAAGAGCAGATTTGGTTGTCTAAAACGCAGATATTACGTCCACAAATTAACCAAAGCTGGTGCTGTTAAGTAATGTTTGTTGCTTACAAGCGACCCTGGTGGGACTCGAAGCCACAATCCCCAGCTTCGGAGGCTGATACCTTATCCATTAGGCCACTGGGCCTCATAATTATTGCAAGCTGGGCAGTCTCATCCATCGATGTAGCATCACTGACTTGGATAAAGCTGTACAGGTTTCAACCCTATGCAAAGAGCAGATTTGGTTGTCTAAAATGCAGATATTACGTCCACAAATTAACCAAAGTTGGTGCTGTTAAGTAATGTTTGTTGCTTACAAGCGACCCAGGTGGGACTCGAACCCACAATCAGCTTCGGAGGCTGATACCTTATCCATTAAGTCACTGGGCAGTCTCATCCATCGATGTTAAATCACTGACCTGGATAAAGCTTTACAGGTTTGGACCCTATGCAAACAGCAGATTTGGTTATCTCAAATGCCGACGTGACATCCACAAAGTGGCCTCAGAATTGGACCTCAGAATTGTTGCAAGCTGGGCAGTCTGATCCATCGATGTTAGATCGCTGACCTGGATAAAGCTTAAGAGGCTGAGACCCTATGCAAAAAGCATATGTGGTTATCTCAAATGTATATTACGCCCGCAATCCAACCAAAGTTAGTGCTGTCATATATTGTTAAATGACTACAAATGACTAAGGAGGGACTCGAACCCACAATCCTCAGCTTCGGAGGCTGATACCTTATCCATTAGGCCACTGGACCTCAGAATTGTTGCAAGCTGGGCAGTCTGATCCATCGATGTTAGATCGCCTACCTGGATAAAGCTTTAGAGGAAGATACCTTATCCATTAGGCCAATGGGTCATATACTTATTGCAGGCTGGGCAGTCTCATCCATCGATGTAATATCACTGACTTGGATAAACCTGTCCAAGTTTCGACCATATGCAAAGAGCAGATTCGGTTGTCTAAAACACAGATATGTTTTTGCTTACAAGCGACCCAGGTGGGACTCGAACCCACAATCCCCAGCTTCGGAGGCTGATACCTTATCCATTAGGCCACTGGGCCTCATGCTTTTTGCAAGCTGTGCAGTCTCATCGTTGGATGTTAAATCACTGACCTGGAAAAGCTTCACAGGCTGAAACCCTATGCAAACAGAAGATTTTGTTATATCGAACACAGACCTTACGTTCACAATTCAAACAAAGTTAGTGGTGTCATTTATTGTTAATTGATTACAACCGAACCAGGAGGGAGTCGAACCCACAATCCCAAGCTTCGGAGGCTGATACCTTATCCATTAGGCAACTGGGCCTCATACTGGATAAAGGCTGAGTAGTTTGATCTGATTTGACACCAATAACGCAAATACTCTCAACATGTCTCTCAAACAAATCAGGTTGTCTCAAATGCCGACGTGACATCCAAAAGGGGCTCAAACAAAGTGTCGTGCCACAGCTGTGATCTGAATGTCACCATTTGTAATGGAACCAGGTGGGATAAGGCCACTGGGCCTCACACTTGTAGCAAGCTGGGCAGTCTGATCCATCGATGTTAGATCGCTGATCTGGATAAAGCTTTAGAGGCTGAACCCTAAGCAAACAGAAGATGTGTTTATCTCAAATGTATATTAGGCCCACAATCCAACCAAAGTTACTGCAGTCATATATTGTTAATTTATTACAACCAACACAGGAGGGACGCGAACCCAGAATCCTCAGCTTCGGATGCTGATACCTTATCCATTAGGCCAATGGGCCTTATTGCAGGCTGAGCAGTCTGATCCATCGATGTAACATCACTGACTTGGATAAAGCTGTACAGGTTGGATTTAACATCACTGACTTGGATAAAGCTGTACAGGTTTCGACCCTATGCAAAGAGCTGATTTGGTTGTCTAAAACGCAGATATGTTTGTTGCTTACAAGCGACCCAGGTGGGACTCGAACCCACAATCCCCAGCTTCGGAGGCTGATACCTTATCCATTAGGCCACTGGGCCTCATTCTTTTTGCAAGCTGTGCAGTCTCATCGTTGGATGTTAAATCACTGACCTGGAAAAGCTTTACAGGCTGAGACCCTATGCAAACAGAAGATTTTGTTATATCGAACACAGACCTTCCGTTCACAATTCCAACAAAGTTAGTGGTGTCATGTATTGTTTACAACCGACCGAGGTGGGAGGCGAACCCACTATCCCTAGCTTCGGAGGCTGGTCCCTTATCCATTAGGCCACTGGGCCTCACACTTGTATCAAGCTGGGCAGTGTCATCCATCGATGTTAAATAACTGACCTGGATAAAGACCCTATGCAAACGGCAGATTTGGTTATATCAAATGTATATTACGTCCACAAATTAACCAAAGTTGGTGCTGTCATGTATTGTTTATTGATTACAACTGACCAAGGTGGGAGTCGAACCCACAATCCCCAGCTTCGGAGGCTGATACCTTATCCATTAGGCCACTCGGCCTTGTACTTATTGAAGGCTGGGCAGTGTCATCCGTCGATGTAACATCACTGACTTGGATAAAGCTGTACAGGTTTCGACCCTATGCAAATAGCAGATTTGGTTGTCTAAAACCGGATATGTTTGTTGCTTACAAGCGACCCAGGTGGGACTCGAACCCACAATCCCCAGCTTCGGAGGCTGATACCTTATCCATTAGGCCACTGGGCCTTGTACTTATTGAAGGCTGGGCAGTGTCATCCGTCGATGTAACATCACTGACTTGGATAAAGCTGTACAGGTTTCGACCCTATGCAAATAGCAGATTTGGTTGTCTAAAACCGGATATGTTTGTTGCTTACAAGCGACCCAGGTGGGACTCGAACCCACAATCCCCAGCTTCGGAGGCTGATACCTTATCCATTAGGCCACTGGGCCTTATAGTTGTTGCAGGCTGGGCAGTCTCATCCATCGATGTACCATCACTGACTTGGATAAAGCTGTACAGCTTTCGACCCTATGCAAATAGCAGATTTGGTTGTCTAAAACCGGATATGTTTGTTGCTTACAAACGACCCAAGTGGGACTTGAACCCACAATCCCCACTGGGCCTTATACTTGTTGCAGGCTGGGCAGTCTCATCCATCGATGTACCATCACTGACTTGGATAAAGCTGTACAGCTTTCGACCCTATGCAAATAGCAGATTTGGTTGTCTAAAACCGGATATGTATGTTGCTTACAAACGACCCAGGTGGGACTTGAACCCACAATCCCCACTGGGCCTTATACTTGTTGCAGGCTGGGCAGTCTCATCCATCGATGTACCATCACTGACTTCGATAAAGGTGTACAGGTTTCGACCCTATGCAAAGAGCAGATTTGGTTGTCTAAAACGCAGATATGTTTGTTGCTTACAAGCGACCCAGGTGGGACTCGAACCCACAAAACAGCAGATTTGGTTATCTCAAATGCAGATATTACGTCCACAAATTAACCAAAGTTGGTGATTTCATGTATTGTTTATTGATTACAACCAGCCCAGGTGGGAGTCAAACCCACAAACCGCAGCTTCGGAGGCTGATACCTTATGCATTAGGCCACTTGGCCTCATACTGAGTAAAGGCTGAGTAGTTTGATCTGATTTGACACCAATAACACAAATACAGATGACTCTCAAACAAATCAATTTCTCTCAAATGCTGACGTGACATCCACAAAGTGGCTTAAACAAAGTGTCGTGCCACAGCTGTGATCTGATGGTCACCATTTGTAATGGAACCAGGTGGGATAAGGCCACTGGACCTCACCCTTGTTGCAATCTGTGAAGTCTCATCCTTGGATGTTTAATCACTGACCTGGAAAAGCTTTACAGGCTAAGACCCTATGCAAACGGCAGATCTGGTTATATCAAATGTATATTACGTCCACAAATTAACCAAAGTTGGTTCTGTCATGTATTGTTTAATGATTACAACTGACCAAGGTGGGAGTCGAACCCACAATCCCCAGCTTCGGAGGCTGATACCTTATCCATTAGGCCACTGGGCCTTGTACTTATAGCAGGTTTCCATTACCATTTGTAATGGAACCAGGTGGGATAAGGCCACTGGACCTCAGAATTGTTGCAAGCTGGGCAGTCTGATCCATCGATGTTAGATCGCCTACCTGGATAAAGCTTTAGAGGAAGATACCTTATCCATTAGGCCAATGGGTCATATACTTATTGCAGGCTGGGCAGTCTCATCCATCGATGTAACATCACTGACTTGGATAAAGCTCTACAGGTTTCGACCCTATGCAAAGAGCAGATTTGGTTGTCTAAAACGCAGATATGTTTGTTGCTTACAAGCGACCCAGGTGGGACTCGAACCCACAATCCCCAGCTTCGGAGGCTGATACCTTATCCATGAAGTCACTGGTCCCCACCCTTGAAGCAAGCTGGGCAGTCTCATCCATCGATGTTAAATCACTGACCTGGATAAAGCTTTACAAGGCTAAGACCCTATGCAAACAGCAGATTTGGTTATCTCAAATGTATATTACGTCCACAAATTAACCAAAGTTGGTGCTGTCTATATTGTTTATTGATTACAACCGACCCAGGTGGGAGTCAAACCCACAATTCCCAGCTTCGGAGGCTGATACCTTATCCATTAGCCCACTGGGCCTCATACTGGATAAAGGCTGAGTAGTTTGATCTGATTTGCCACAGATAACGCAAATACTCTCAACATGACTCTCAAACAAATCAGGTTGTCTCAAATGCCGACGTGACATCCAAAAGGGGCTTAAACAAAGTGTCGTGCCACAGCTGTGATCTGAATGTCACCATTTGTAATGGAACCAGGTGGGATAAGGCCACTGGGCCTCACACTTGTAGGAAGCTGGGCAGTCTGATCCATCAATGTTAGATCGCTGATCTGGATAAAGCTTTAGAGGCTGAACCCTATGCAAACAGCAGATGTGTTTATCTCAAATGTATATTACGCCCACAATCCAACAAAAGTGACAGCTGTCAAATATTGTTAATTGATTACAACCGGCCCAGGAGGGACTCGAACCCACAATCCTCAGCTTCGGAAGCTGAAACCTTATCCATTAAGCCAATGGGCCTTGTACTTATTTCAAGCTGAGAAGTCTGATCCATCGATGTAACATCACTGACTTGGATAAAGCTATACAGGTTTCGACCCTATGCAAATAGCAGATTTGGTTGTCTAAAACCGGATACGTTTTTGCTTACAAGCGACCCAGGTGGGACTCGAACCCACAATCCCCAGCTTCGGAGGCTGATACCTTATCCATTAGGCCACTGGGCCTTATACTTGTTGCAGGCTGGGCAGTCTCATCCATCGATGTAACATCACTGACTTGGATAAAGCTGTACAGGTTTCGACCCTATGCTAAGAGCAGATTTGGTTGTCTATAGCGAAGATATTACGTCCACAAATTAACCAAAGCTGGTGCTGTTGGTGATTTCATGTATTGTTTATAGATTACAACCGACCCAGGTGGAACTCGAACCCACAATCTCCAGATTCGGAGGCTGATCCCTTATCCATTAGGCCACTGGGCCTCATACTTGTTGCCAGCTGGGCAGTCTCATCCATCGATGTTAAATCACTGACCTGGATAAAGTGTTACAGTCTGAGACCATATGCAAACAGCAGATTTGGCTATCTCAAACGCAGATATTATGTCCACAAATTAACCAAAGTTGGTGCTTTTAAGTAATGCTTGTTACTTACAAGCGACCCAGGTGGGAGTCGAATCCACAATCCCTAGCCTGATACCTTATACATTAGGCCACTGGGTCTCAAACTTGTAGCAAGCTGGGCAGTCTCATCAATCAATGTTACATCACTGACTTGGATAAAGCTGTACAGGTTTGGACCCTATGCAAACAGTAGATTTGGTTGTCTCAAACGCAGATATTACGTCCACAAATTAACCAAAGTTGGTGCTGTCATGTATTGTTTATTGATAACAAGCCACCCTAGTGGGAGACGAATCCACAACCCCCAGCTTTGGAGCTTGATACCTTATCTATTAGGCCACTGGGCCTCAGACTTGTTGCAAGCTGGGCAGTCTGATCCACCGATGTTAGATCGCTGACCTGGATAAAGCTTTAGAGGCTGAGACCCTATGCATACAGCAGATTTGTTAGTCTCAAACATAGATGTTATGTCCACAAATTAGCCAAAGTCGCTTCAACAAATTGTTACACAGCATTGTACAGCTCTCATGTAAAGTTGACTTCTTACAATAATCACAGTTGGAGCTCGAACACACAATCCCCAGCGCCGGAGTCTGATACCTTATCCTCAGGCCAATCGGCCCACAGTTGACTAAGGCCAGGTAATCTCATTTTATGCAACACAATAAAGCTTAATCTCAAACATATCATGTCTCAAATGCAGATGTGACAACCGCAAACTTGCTTCAACAAATTGTCAGGCAACATTTCACAGCTGTCATCTAAAGATCACCAGCACTGGCTGGGTAGTTTCAGATATAGACAGGCATGTAATGACCATCGGGACTACCGGGAGCTTCCCGGTGGGCCGCTAGGTGTCTGGGCCGATGAGTCATGTTTTTTTTCTAAGCGTGACTATATGGGTAAGCATAACTTACTGCCGATGAAGCTCATGCGACCGCTAGCTGTCTGCGGGACTGACACGTGACCAACTTTGTTCGATCAGAATTAAGAAACAGACCTACTGGCAAGTGGCTACAGAGCGACGGATACGTAACTGCAGCGTTTACTCTTACGACGACCTTCAATAACAGTTAACATGTTAAAGCACAAAATCTTTAAACGTAGAGGAGCTGAGAAGGTAAGAGAGAAAAAACAACAACAAGCACTTAAAGCAGAAGCCAGAAAGTGTATGAAAATCAATGAATTATTTGCTGGAAGAGCAGCGAAAGACTCCAGTGAAGATGTCAGGATAGGTCTTGATAGGACTGTTGAGGTGAGGTGAGACTGAAATGCACGCTCTCCATTTGTTTGTTTCAAAATTGCAGCGATAATTAGCCACCACTGTGAAATATCACTGTTATTTAAAAACAAAGCTCAATTCGTTTCTTTTTGGCACCGTAAAACTGTATGCGAGTTTTCTAAAAAAAAAAGGTTTTTAATGTAGTCTATGTATCATTTAAATCTTAACCTTAACTTTGAACTCCGCATTTGCATATTCAATCTATTTGATTTCTAAAGATTTTAAAAGCTTTTGTAAGTTAAAAAAAAGGAAAAATCACACAATTATCTTAATCGCTGTTTTACTTCATTGTAGATTAGTGTTCAATTTGTAAATTATAATAAAATAATAATGACAACAACTATCAATATATTTATGATCTTAAAAAACAATTCCAGATCCCCTAAGTGAAGTCAGTTCCACAACAAGCTTTTTACAGTTCCTAAAATGTTGTTTTTGTGATTATTCCAAATGGTGCATGCATCGTATTTCTTTACTGCTCACTTGTCCAATTTAAAGAAACAATATAATACTTCTTCAATTCTTTGCCATTATAAATTTCAGCCTTTTGTCTGCACCCGCGATTAACTTTTTTCTCTATGGTGCAGTATTAATAATATTTTGTTTGTTCTTGTGTATTTCTGACATCTTCGATGTTGATGCTCAGGCCTAGTGGGTCCTCCTTAGAGGAGAGTTGAGAGGAGACAGTGCTTGAGGTAGTAGAGGAATGTGAAAAAGAAAGAAGAGAAGAAAGAGGAAATGATGAGAGTAGACAGGAGCAAGAAGAGAAGGAAGACAGAGGAGAAAATAATACACGTGATGGAGGAAAGAATTGGGTACAAGAAAGTATAAGAGAGAGTCCAGAAGAAGTAAGAACAGACACAGAGGATGAAAGCAACAAATTGATTCATTAAAACCAGACTCATTTGGAAGCAAGTTGATGGCAATAGAGATGAACATCCTCTTGTCTCTTGACTCTGTTGAGATAATTGACAAAGTTACAGAGAAAAGTGAATCGTTTTCTAAGCTTCTTCTGTAGGCCCTGATATGTAATGCAGCTCTTGAAGAAACAATGAAAACTGCATATAGTTCAGCAAACATTCTGTAACCTAAGGATTCATTTTTCCCATCAGAATAATAAACAGCACATAAATTAAGACCTTTAGTTATTTAGACTGTTAAAAAATAATTCGCATTTTCTAATTAATTATTCAGACATATACACAGTATGTGTGCGTGTGCGCATTTGTGTAGTGGGCTGGTCTAAACGAAATCTGGTGCCAAATTTTTGTCCAAGTACAGCCCTGGATGCAGATGTAAACATCAATGAACCTGCCAAAGTTCTAAAAGATGAAATGTAGATGTATGCTGCAGCACCCAAATTTTTTATTTCTCATACAACCCTAGTGGGATTCTCACCCTGCCGATCTCACTGTCAAAAATTGTTATTTGTCAGGGTCTGTTTAAATTTTTTACATACATTTTAATGTTATTTTGCACATAAAATTTGCAAAAAACTTCAGAAAACATCAAGGATCAGTGTGCGATTTTGACTGTGACTATGAACAACAAACAGTACAGAATGGTCATGTCAGTTATGTGTGTTCATACATGTAGGTGCAGGATGAGCTAGAATCATGTCAATCTGAGGTGGCAATGATGCAGAAAAAGCTGGCCAGTGAGCGTCTGTCTGTTCAGAGTCTGGAGAGCCTGCTGGTGTCTGCACGAGAAACGGAACTTCAGAGACAGCTCACCTCTCAAGAACGACAGGCTGAAACACAAATACTCAGGGACAAACTTAGCATGGCTGACAGCAAAGTGTGAGTGTACAGGCACAGGCACATAATAGACTTCTAAGACAAATGTATACTGAAAACTCAGAAGCAAAACATGACTCTTTATGCTTTATAGAATGTTACTCTCCTCTTCTCTATCTTCCTTTTGTCCCTCTTCAATTTAATTCCTTTCTTTCTAGGAGTTCTCAGACCAGGGAAATGGCTCAGCTGAGGACACGATCAGCTCATATAGAAGCAGATCTTGACATGACGAAGAGACACCTGTCCACTGAGCGTTTTGAAAGGTAAAACTTTGAGGTTTCATCGCTTACTTCAAATTAAAAGGTCATTGTTAAAGGAACTGTTTATACGAAGATGTAAGATTTTTATTTCTCAGTGTTTTTTTCCTTTGTTTTATGTTCTTAGTCAATAAGAACTTAGTTTTTCTTAGTATATCCATTCTCTCTCTCTCTCTCTCTCTCTCTCTCAGGGAACGTGCTGTGCAGGAACTTCGCAGACTGGGTCTCTCAGGTCTCTCTCCTGTCCTTTCTTCCACTATGCGTGACTCATCCACATCACGTCATCGTTCTCTGAGCCCTCAGAGATCCTGGTCTCCAGAACGCTCTCATCACAGCTCAGCGGACCCTCTGCTTACGTCACACTACCCAGACAGGTGCGCTCACCTGCATACTAATGCAGACACCTTTTCTCCTGTGTGATGTGATACCTTTCATTATGTATATACATATGTAATTGTGTTGTGCATGCCATTAATGTCAATAGTGTTTGTGCTTATGTTTTTGTTACTTAAGTTCTATATGGGTTGGCGCTTAGTTTGTAACACATTGTTTGTCTGTTCCTCCTTTTTTACAGGAGCCTGTCATTCAAGGAAGTTTATGACTGAGTTTCGCAACACAAGTATTTTTTTGGGGAGTGTTTTGGTAAAATTCTGTCTGAAGAAATTTACAGTAACATTTGTTAAATTAATCAAATTTACTGTGATTTCATGGTCATATATTTCAATAAAGAAATTACCAGTGTTGTCAATAATGTCGCTGTATAAGCTTCCACGTGGGCAGCGCAATACACGTGAATTTGTTAACTAAGCCGAATGCAGATATGCAGATATGCAGGCAGGGGATGGGCGGGGCTTCGTGTACAGACCTGAAAACAGAAGTGTGGTTGTAGCCGCTATGAGACAGTCGAATTTGTCCGGTTAAGAGTTGCTCTAATAAAGTAATTTTTGAGACATTATTTTAATTTCGAAAAACTACAATGTGTTGCATTCAAATTTCTACATTTAAATTTGCAGACACTTTTATTCACATTTCTTTTCAATGGAAACAGGTTTGGTGCCTGTTTATCCGGTGTTAGGGTTAAGTTTTTATTTCCATGCTTTTGCAGTGTCAGTGACATTGTGGAATGAACCCAGCAGTGTAACTAATAACTGTTGAAAAAAAATTGATGACATTTCTAGAATAAACATTAAATCTTATATTGCCATATTAAACCATATTAGGCTAAATAAGCTAATAAAATAAAAAGCACCACTTTATGCAGCAAACTAACTGCTCGCAATGTTAACTTTATCAATTGTTTCAAACCGTACAGTGAAACTTGAAAGCCTTTTTAAAGTGAAAAAATGATGTGGAGTCAGACCACATCCCATTTTGTCCCCGGTGCACCTGTCCGCGCGCTGTGACGTCAAGTGTCGTCTTCACAGAGGCGTGTCAAACAACACGTGCGCAGTTGTTCGACCTCCACTGTCGTCTTGACTCATGTGCAATTTTCTGCATCTTCATCCGCAAAGGTAAGACAGAAATTTCTCGTCCTGCCGTGTTTACCCGCCTATTCATGTTCATAAGTGTGACGTTAATAGTAAAGTGTAGTTTTAATCAAAGATGCAGTGGGAAGATGAAACTGAATACCAGAAAACGTTTTTCCAACCAGGAGACGTATAAACTAGTCTTTAATGTCTTGACTTACAAAGCACTAAAGAATAAGTTGTATTGTTTAGAGGCGGTTGTTGAGGTTGCCATGTTTTAGAGAGAAATAAAGAGGAGTATTAAATACGGTTCAGTCAGACCATCCTCATAAGTTCACGAGTCTCTGCAGAATATAATAGACACAAAATTATGGGGTTCCATTAGTGCCAAAAATGTGTCAACTGTTTTGAGCTTTGTAGTATACAATTGTCTTTGTCTACGCTCATTGCCGTCTTGTTCGGGTAAATCAGTACGTCTTGACATTCATGCTGTCTGCTGATGTCGTCGTAATATGTCGTCCTTCCGTCTTTTCACAGTGTATCCTTTGTTCTGTAAGCTTTACTGTCGTTTTTTCCTGTCATCCTTGCTGTCGTCTTTGCTGTCGTCCGTTATGTCGTCTTTGCTGTCGTCTTGATCTCTAGTCCGTTATGTCGTCTTTGCTGTCGTCCGTTATGTCGTCAGCGCTGTTACATAGTATGTTAATGATAAGTTAACTTAAAGAGTGATATTTTGGGAATATAATTTTTTTACTAAGTATATTTTAGTTGTAATATAGTTGGTGTAAAGTACAATTTAAAGTGTATTTAGTGCACTTTTGTGTGCTTAAGTGGAACAACTTCAAGTATATTAAAATTGTACTAAGTTAATGTTTACAAGCTTATAGCTGGATTGTGGTAATAAAATTATACACTAAATAATTTTTATCCTCTTAAATAAAAGTGTTCTAATACAAAAATCAGTTAAAACAGACTCAATTGGAAATAGTTATAAATATATTTAATATACGTTTAATTGACCGCATGAAGCATTCATAATGGTATACACCAGAACAATACTTGACAACGAAATAAATACATAAAAACAAAAAATCTGGCTTTTGTGGAAAACATTTATTGTATTATTGCACATGCATGACATATAGCTTCATTGCCTGCTTTATTCTCTGTTAGTCACTTATAAAAGCGTCTGCTAAATGACTAAATGTGTCCAACTCAGCCCTGGAGGGTCACAGTCCTGCAGAGTGAAGCTGTAACCCGAATCTAACTCACCTTATTCTGCGTTCCAGACAATTCAGAAGTAACGTTTGAATTTAGTATTATAAAAAAAAGTTTTCATTATTTCTGTATATTTGACTTATGTCCAACAGTAACTGTATGTTGTTGAGATTCATCTTTTTATATTGAGGACGATCATACACAAATATTACAATCGAAAGAAGCATTCAGTGATGTTCAAGAAGTCAACACCATTCATTTAAAGTCAGGTGGGTGTAAACCTCTGAAAATATTTTTTGATGTACATATTATTTATAAATCTTATTTTTCATGTAGTAATGTATTTCTTTTATTATTCTTTGGTGTGAACTTTGCGTTAACATTTCTTTTGACAAGCTGTTGTCACACAAGGCTGTGTTGTAAACAGTTAACAGTCAAAGATCAGGTGTAGAAAAGGCTGAAGATTGCAGAGCTTATTCCATACTTCATCAGTTATCTCTAAAATAAAGAGAGGACTCATTGCTGGGCCTTTTTCACCCTCATTCATGTTCGTTTTTTTTTGTAAACGTCAGGGAATCTGAAGTGGCTGACTCCCTCCACTGTCATGGAGTTGGTGGTGGTGTGTCCCCTGAAGACCACCACTGCGGTCTCGTCTTCAGTCATCTTCTCTTTGAGGATGAGATGATTCTCCTTGCACCGGTGTGTCAGGGTATTTGTAGCACCCTCACCGTCTGATGAGGGGAAATAAACTGTTACAAAAAAACCACAGGAGTCAGAGCGGCTGTGTCTTCTGATGCTGTGTATTGACTTGAGCAGCGCGCCCCTCCCCCTCATAGGTGAACGCTCACAGAGAAAGTCAAATGTAATCAAAACAGATCAACTGATCGAAGACATTTCGTGATTAACATAAAATATGTAATATTACACACTAATGTAAGGTCCAAATAAAATACATACAAAATAATATTAACTTAAATATAAACTCGTTTGCATTGTTTATTATAACCTCCACATATTCACCGCTTACAGTTTCAGTGATCTGATCAGTTCACTCATTTTTCTGATGTCAAGACAATTCAGGTTTCAGATGTCTTTCCCAACCTGTCAGGCTCAGTTCATCCTGACGGCAGTCTGAAATAGGCACACAAGAGGTTCGGTTAAAAGGTGTACATGTACATTTATTTAAAATTGTCAATTTCTTTCACTTAATATACAGTTTATTGTGTATTGGTGAAAACACAACTCAGCAGATATATTTATCTTAACTATACTTGAGTAGAATATCATATTATGCATTAAGAGTTTTCATTAAAACTTCTCACCATGGGTTGTAAGTCGTCCTTAAGAAAGTTTCTTGAGTTCCTGAGAAAAGACTAAAGAGTTACTAATATTGAAAGCTTTGGAGTAAGGCAAATACTGTATAAATATACTGTATGCCTACCGATATGAAACTTACTGGGTGAATTGCTAACTTAGCACAACAACACTTTTTAAATACTTGTGACAAACATTCAATGCAAACATATATATATATACGCGCGCGCACGCGCGCACGCACGCACGCACGCACACACACACACACACACACATACTGAACAACACAGTCGGTCAAATGGATTAAACTCTTGATAAAATAGCGCTATTTTGTTAAATATCAAACGTTTGCGTAAATAGAATAGAAACGTTGAAATATTAAAACAATGCTTGATTACCTAGTGTACAAAAAAGTTAGTTTTTCACTTAGCAAGCTATACAACGTTACCGACAACCCCTGTTACAAAAGACAGACAAATATCGTGAATTGTATATCATATTTCTTATATTAAACAATATTAACACACTTAGCACTGATTGCAAAGCAAAAGCAATTCAATGTTTGAAAGATCGTGGTGCTGACCTCGTGCGTGCGTCTTCTTCTTCTTCTTAAGGGTTTATTTGGCGGTTGGCAAACCATCTTAAGGTGCACTACCGCCACCGACTGGACTGGAGTGTAGAACACGGATTACATGGATAACTTAAAAAAAAATACTTTATTATATTGTCATATATATTATCACCTGTTTTTCCTAAAATTCCTGATAAAGAAATATCATGGTGTTTAACCTTTTTAATGACTGGAAAAATGTTATTCTATTATCATTGTATTGTTCACAATGAAATAGAACATGTTCAACTGTTTCTTTATGGTTACAAAAGGTCCATTCCCCCATTGGGTTGCTCATCATCTGCAGTGTGTTTAAGCCCAGTATGACCTATTCTAAGTCGTGTTATAATGTTTCCTTCCATTCTTTTCCTATGCTCTTAGCACCAACACCAACATGGTTTTGTATTTTATACAGGTGTCTCCCTGTTTCACTTTCATTCCGCTCTACCTGCCATACACTTAAAAGTGTTTTTGCTTCAGTTTTCAAAGGAATTTGTAGTTCTACTTGCTTTATTCTTAACGTTTGTTTGGGCAGAATATCAGCTTTCTCGTTTCCTTCTATCCCTACATAAGCAGGGACCCAAACGAAACTTACACATATACCGTTCATTTTTAAATCATACGTCTTATTAAATATATCGTTGATAATTTCCATTCTAATTGATGACCTGCCAGATCTAGTACTTTACAGGGCTGAATAGCTATAAGATGCAAAGACACTGTTGTTTATTCTTCTCTCTTCTATCTACTGTATGGCTAATAATATTGCCAATAGTTCAGTTGTGTAAACTGACACATGATAAGTCACTCTTTTCTTAATATAAAGACATTAATTGGAACATATAGTGCTGCACCAGCAATTCCTGTTCCAGGATCTTTTGACCCATCTGTGTATATAAATACAGAATCCGGGAATTGTTTCTCAAGGTAATTTTGTACTATGAGACTTGCTGGAAATTCATTAGGGTTTCCTTTTAATTCCTGCTGTGTTCTAAAGTCAACTATTGGTAAGGGGAACCACCAGTGGGGAATGAATGAAATTGGGACTGTATTGCTGTAACTCAGTTGCTGTAGTCCTATAATCCTTGCCCTCACATCTCCTATCCACCCAAAGCTCATCACATTTGTCTTACTCTGTTCCCAACAGTCTTTTAATACACTTTTAACAGGATGTGTTTCAACATGTCGCTGTATATTAAACCAGTATGCCATCAATAATTTAATTCTTCTAATTCTTAAAGGCATTTCACCCATTTCCACCTGCATTGAAGATATGGGCGATGTTTTAAAAGACCCACTACATATTCTCAAAGCCTGTGCTTGTAATATGTCTATCTCCTTAAGATTTGATACTGCTGCAGGCGTATATGCTATACATCCATAATCGAGAACTGATCTCATTACTGCCCAGTATATGTTATGCAAAGACGCTCTATCTGCTCCCCATTCTTGTCCTGTCAGACACCGGAGTATGTTAATAACCTTTTTACATTTGCCCTTGATTTTATCCAGATGAGCTTTCCATGTCAATTTTTCATCAAACCAAACCCCTAGGAATCTCAAAACTTTAACTTGTGCCAAAGGTTGCCCATACAATTTTAAGGTAATTGAGGTATTTTTATGTCTCCTAGAAAAACAAACAGCCTGTGTATTATCTAATTCTAGTCCCCATTTACCAGCCCATTTTTCAACCTCATTTATTGCCACTTGCATTTGCATTTTCTAATTGACATAAGATAAATAACGACCTCTCCTCCATATAGCCCCATCATCTGCGTACAAAGATTTCTTTACATTTTGATTAACCTGAGAAAAAATGTCATTGATCATAATATTAAACAGTAGTGCACACACTGCCCTGTGGGGTTCCATTCTCCACTGTATATACTTTAGAATATTCATCACCTACTTTTACATGTTTCTTCCTATTAAATAAAAAATCCATAACCCAATTAAACATTCTACAATCAATTCTAAAAAACCATAATTTAATCAGCAATCCTTCTTTCCAGAGCATATCATACACCTTTTCCACATCAACGAAGACCGCTATCACCATTTCTTAGTTAATCTGTGCTTTCCTTATATCAGATTCAAGGCATATTACGGAGTCCATTGTATTACGACCTTTACGAAACCCACTTTGATTTGGAGACAGTAGTGCTTTACTCTCTAAAAAATATGTTAATCTTTCTGTTATTATTCGTTCCATAATTTTACATAAGTGAGAAGTCAAAGCAATAGGCCTGTAACTGGACGGGTCTGAGGGATCCTTTCCTGGTTTAATAATAGGTACAATTATTGCATTCTTCCACTCTGATGGCACTTGTCTAATTTCCCAAATGAGTTTAAAAAGTTTTAACAATATTCTCAATGTATTATCTGTCATGTTCGCCAAAATTTTATAACATACAGTATCTTTTCCAGGCGTCGTTTGTCTAGCGTTTGTAACTGCTTTCTTCAGCTCAAACATAATTAGAGTACTGACAGCATGTCTAATGGATTTCCTGACATCTCGTTTTTCTCTAAAATAAAAGGGTGCCTTGCTAAAGTTTTATTCCTACATTGTCTGGCCTCTGACCTGAACTGCACATACAGTGTTATCATACATTAAAAATACAATATGTTAAAAAGGGCTTTCAACACATAAACATTTTATGTAAGCACTTTCTGAAAAAAGTGAATTCTAAGCATGAATATGTAATCTAAACCTACATATTACACTCTGAAATTAAATAGAAATTAATGTACAATGCTAATTTCAAGCAAGCCATTAAAATATACCTTTAACATATTTGACAATAAAGTTAAAAAATGTCTACAGAAAAAGTATATTTTATTCAGAAAAGGATGTTGTTAATATATATTTAATATATTTAAAGATGGTATAATTTTTTTAATCTTTTAAGAATGGAAGTATGTTTGAAATACAAAAAAATATATTTATTTTTCACCAGGGAATGCAAGATAGTCTTTTCAAAGTGTACCAAAAGTATACTTGCAATAGTTCCACTTTAACACTATTAAATACGTTTAATATGTCTTAAGATGGACTTCCGCACTATTTCTGAATATTTAAAGTAAGTTCACAATTAGTTGTTCCAATTTAGCAGACTTTAAGTATAACAAATTACTATACTACAAATACAATCACACTGTACTTTATTAGGTGCACAAAAATGAAATGCATGAACAGTACACTTAGCATGAAATAAAAGTATTTTAAAAACATGTAGGTATATTTATTTTAACTGGGGTAGTAACAGCTCAATTAGAGGGTCAGCTTTGGGTAGATAGGAGATGTGAGGGCCTAAGGAAATTCCAGCAATTCTCATACTAAAAAATTACCTTGAGAAACAATTCCCGGATTCTGTATTTATATATACAGATGGGCCAAAAGATCCTGGTACAGGAATTGCTGGTGCAGCACTATATGTTCCAATTAATGTCTTTATATTAAGAAAAGAGTGACTAATCATGTGTCAGTTTACACAATTGAACTATTGGCAATATTATTAGCCATACAGTGGATAGAAGAGAGAAGGATAAACAGCAGTGTCTTTTCATCTTATAGCTATTCAGCCCTGTAAAGTACTAGATCTGGCAGGTCATCAATTAGAATGGATATTATCAACAATATATTTAATAAGACGTATGATTTAAAAATGAACGGTATATGTGTAAGTTTCGTTTGGGTCCCTGCTTATGTAGGGATAGAAGGAAACGAGAAAGATTCTGGCCAAACAAACGTTAAGAATAAAGCAAGTCGAATTACAAATTCCTTTGAAATCTGAAGCAATAACACTTATTAAAAAGTATGCACAATCGGTATGGCAGGTAGAGTGGAATGAAAGTGAAACAGGGAGACACCTGTATAAAATACAAAACCATGTTGGTGTTGGTGCTAAGAAAATAGGAAAAGAATGGAAGGAAACATTATAACACGACTTAGAATAGGTCATACTGGGCTTAATAACACACTGCAGATGATGAGCAACCCAATGGGGAATGGACCTTTTGTAACCATTATATTGTGAACAATACAATGATAATAGAATGAAAATGTTCCAGTCATTAAAAAGGTTAAACACCATGATATTTCTTTATCAGGAATTTTAGGAAAAACAGGTGATAATATATATATGACAATATAATAAAGTTTGTAAAAGAAACAGTGTTAAGGAAAATAATTTATTATTATTATTTGTAGTAGCAGTATTTTTTTTATCCATCTAATCCGTGTTCTACACTCCAGTCCAGTCGGTGGCGGTAGTGCACCTTAAGATGGTTTGCCAACCGCCAAATAAACCCTTAAGAAGAAGAAGAAGACGCACGCACGAGGTCAGCACCACGATCTTTCAAACATTGAATTGCTTTTGCTTTCCAATCAGTGCTAAGGTGTGTTAATATTGTTTAATATAAGAAATACGATATACAATTCACGATATTTGTCTGTCTTTTGTGACAGGGGTTGTCGGTAACGTTGTAGCTTGCTAAGTGAAAAACTAGCTTGAAACGTTAACGCATTTTTTTGTTTAACCGCAAACGTTTGATATTTATCAAAATAGCGCTAATTTAAGAGTTTAATCCATTTGACCGATTGTTTTGTTCAGCATATACATGTGTGTGCCCGCGCGCGCGTGTGTGAGTGTGTGTGTTTGCATTGAATGTTTGTCACAAGTATTTAAAAAGTGTTGTTGTGCTAAGTTAGCAAGTCAGCCAGTAAGTTTTGTATCGCTAGTCATACGTAAACTGATAAACTGATTGAGGTACATTGATCATTTATTGACTGATTATATGTTAGTAATTGTGTTCTGTGTACAAGCTTTGACTTACTCCATAATCATCAGCTTATTCTACACATGATCTTTGACTGTTAACTGTTTACAACAAAGCCTTGTGTGACAACAGCTCCACCCAAACCGCAAAGCTCTGCAGAGGGTGCTACAAACATGCCATCACATTGTTGAAGCTGAGCTTCTCTCCCTCCAGGGCATCTACAGAAGGATGGGTGTGAGGAACGCTCAGAGGGTCTTCAGTGACTCCAGTCACCTTAGTGATGAACTCTTCTTTCTGCTACCATTAGACAGACCTCAGCATATACTCACAACTCGGCTGAACAAAAATAGTTATAGTTTAAAAATGTAATATCATATATTCAAATCAAGTCAAAAGTTTACTTCACCTTTGCAGAACCTGGAAAACGCAGAACATTTGGGAAAAATAAGAGGTATTTTGAAAGTGAAGATTTATTTTTAACTCTTTCCTGCCCTTAACAACTTATATTGCAAAAGAAATGTTAACGCAAAGTTCACACCAAAGAATAATAAAAGAAATACATTACTACATGAAAAATAAGATTTATAAATAATATGTACATCAAAAAATATTTTCAGAGGTTTACACCCACCTGACTTTAAATGAATGGTGTTGACTTCTTGAACATCACTGAATGTTTCTTTCGATTGTAATATTTGTGTATGATCATCCTCAATGTAAAAAGATGAATCTCAACAACATACAGTTACTGTTGGACATAAGTCAAATATACAGAAATAATGAAAACTTTTTTTATAATACTAAATTCAAACGTTACTTCTGAATTGTCTGGAACGCAGAATAAGGTGAGTTAGATTCGGGTTACAGCTTCACTCTGCAGGACTGTGACCCTCCAGGGCTGAGTTGGACACATTTAGTCATTTAGCAGACGCTTTTATAAGTGACTAACAGAGAATAAAGCAGGCAATGAAGCTATATGTCATGCATGTGCAATAATACAATAAATGTTTTCAACAAAAGCCAGATTTTTTCTTTTTATGTATTTATTTCGTTGTCAAGTATTATTCTGGTGTATACCATTATGAATGCTTCATGCGGTCAATTAAACGTATATTAAATATATTTATAACTATTTCCAATTGAGTCTGTTTTAACTGATTTTTGTATTAGAACACTTTTATTTAAGAGGATAAAAATTATTTAGTGTATAATTTTATTACCACAATCCAGCTATAAGCTTGTAAACATTAACTTAGTACAATTTTAATATACTTGAAGATGTTCCACTTTAGCACACAAAAGTGCACTAAATACACTTTAAATTGTACTTAACTACAATACTTAACTTAACTACAATTACAACTAAAATATACTTAGTCAAAAAATTATATTCCCAAAATATCACTCTTTTAGTTAACTTATCATTAACATACTATGTAACAGCGCTGACGACAGCAAAGACGACATAACGGACGAGAGATCAAGACGACAGCAAAGACGACATAACGGACGAGAGATCAAGACGACAGCAAAGACGACATAACGGACGAGAGATCAAGACGACAGCAAAGACGACATAACGGACGAGAGATCAAGACGACAGCAAGGACGACATAACGGACGACAGCAAGGATGACAGGAAAAAACGACAGTAAAGCTTACAGAACAAAGGATACACTGTGAAAAGACGGAAGGACGACATATTACGACGACATCAGCAGACAGCATGAATGTCAAGACGTACTGATTTACCCGAACAAGACGGCAATGAGCGTAGACAAAGACAATTCTATAGTACAAAGCTCAAAACAGTTGACACATTTTTGGCACTAATGGAACCCCATACAAAATGACTGATATCGATTTCTGAGTTTTTCACACGTAGTGTTTTAAATGTACAGAGCGAAATAATGCTGTAAAGTTCACGGTACTGAATGATGTCATGTTAAATGTGTGTGCAAACGTGTATTTGATGGTATTACCTATTGCTGTACATGACGTTATGCTTTAGTGCTATACCACGAAACCGGCATGAAACAAAAAGCCCCTTATTCAGATCAGGACTTGTCTGTTTTGAATTTCTTTGAATAAATTAGCTGATTTCACTGGCTTTCTAATGCTAGTAAAATAAACGGGAAACTGGAACCCTTTGTGTGATGCTTGAATGGAAGAGACCTCTATGTTATGGCTAACATTAAAGTCATTTCAATCCAAAGGTCAGTTAATATACAGCAGGGTTAAGGATGGTTCAAGTATCTTCAAAAGACAGTTAATGTTCAAGCAGATTAGTCACCCTGTCTGAGTAAACAGTTACAGGACAGTGAAGGACAAGCTGCTGAGAGGGCGAAAAAAAACCAAAAAACTTTTACATGAGAAAAATATTTAGCCGATATAAAACTTTAATTAAAATATCACAAATTTCACAGATTCAAGTTAGTGACCTGCTAAATATAGATAAAACATCATCTTACAGGTAAGATTTTCTATTTCTTTATCTCAAAGAGGGAGTTTGCATGCCTGTTTTATTGAATGAACTGAATGTCCCAGAGACTGTACACGTACAGTGATGTTTTTCCCCCGCTGTGCAGACTGAGTTTCCCCTGCGTAACACGGCACTTGAATTGATGCATTCAAACCTGAAGAAAAGGGCATGTCTGAAAAAAATATAGCTAGACAAGCTGAATTACGGTTGGAGTGCTTTAGATTACATAAGGTCAAAACTATTAGTTGCCAGCTGCACCGTGTTGTCTGCTTCTTGGATTTCTCACGGGGGATTCATTTAGCATCTGAAGGTGTTTTATGAGCCAGCGAAAGCTTGATTCTGGCTTGTTGACATTCGTAAGTTGTTGATTCAGAGCTTATTTTAGAAAAGGTCTACTGGGAAATGTCTCCTTGTGTACCCTCCGGTGGAAGTCACAGGTGTACTGTCTGTACTGTCTGTGTTGTACAGGCTGCAAACAGGGATTTTCCTGGTCATGGAAGATCATGGCAAAGGATTTTGGTAACCTGTGTGGCAAAACAGTGTTTTATATGCAAATAGTGATGTTCCAATACCCCTTTAGTCTTCCCGATCCACTGAGAAAAATAAGTGTATGGATTAACTTAATTTTATTATGACACCCATTTCCTTACAATTGAATTGGTTTATCTGAATTTAAACTGGGTAGATTGTACAGACAAGTCAATCTTAATTTCATCAACTAATTTTATTTAATGTCATGTAATTCATTTGTGTTAAGCCAATTAAATGTGAATATTTCAGTGTGACACTTTATTTTAAATCAACATATTTTAACCACATGTAAGGTATGGTGCTAGCGGGGAGCACCAGAGAGAATTTACTCACTGAGTCAACCTGCATACATGCAAATTGGGCATAAATGTGTTCGTCCCCAACCTCAGTAACTTTGCGCTTCACCACTATGGTAACCCCCCAAAAATCACAGACGACAGAAAAACTTCGGAATTTTAACTTTACAGAACAGTAAACACTAATACGTCTCCATATCTTTCATCCTGCAAAAAAACACAATCTAACAGTGGTTGCTTGTGACGACACATCACAACTTCCTGTGTTTGCATTCTGAGCGAAGAAGAAATGATTTCACATTTGCAGCGTTAAGAAAGCTAGCGGGTATAACTAGGAACTGTTTAAGAAAATGGTATCGGATCGGTACATGGATTTAAGCACTCGCCGATACCAATGCTAGAAATTTGATGTGGTATCGGTGGCATTTCCGATAAAATTCTGTCATAATTTACACACCCTCAAGTTGTTCAAAACCTGTATTAATTTCTTTGTTTTGTTGAACACAAAATATGTTTTGAAGACGTTTTATCAATGTTTTGTGCAATATCAAACCTTTCTGAGGCACCATTGACTACAATAGTTTTCTATAGAAAGTCTAGTGCTCCAGAACTTTTTGGTTACTCATAGTCTTCCAAATATCTTTCTTTGAGTTCCGCAGAACAACAAACTTTAGACAGGTTTGGAATAACTTGAGGGTCAGTAAATTATGAATTATTTAAGGGTGAACTGTCCCTTCAAACCTCAGTTGAGATTAATGATATACTATAAATGCAGATGCTCTTCTCAGTTTGCTTCGGCAGAGATATGAATTGGCGTCCTTTTACTATCACCTTGCACAGAAACCACGGTGCACATGACAAGTGAGTCATGCAAATATATAATGCACCTGTCGTAGTGAAACCGCATGTTTTAATTTCAATACAGGCTCTGATGAAGCAGGTAATCTAGCGCTTGCACAATACGTGGTGCATAAACACTCATTCTACTGTTAGATTAGATTTGTCCCACCATACATGCCTTTATTAGGCCTCTATCTGTGGAATAGATTAGGGTAAAGAATCGATGATCCAGGTTGAGAATACTTCATGTCGCAAGAGCAAAAAAATCACTTTGAAATGTTTTTTGTTAGCATAATAAAATAAAATGGATACATGACTGTTTAAAAGATGGACTTGTATTACATATGTACACTCACCTAAAGGATTATTAGGAACACCATACTAATACTGTGTTTGACCCCCTTTCGCTTTTGCCTTAATTCTACATGGCATTGATTCAACAAGGTGCTGAAAGCATTCTTTAGAAATGTTGGCCCATATTGATAGGATAGCATCTTGCAGGTATTGGAGATTTGTGGGATGCACAAAGCTCCCGTTCCACCACATCCCAAAGATGCTCTATTGGGTTGAGATCTGGTGACTGTTGGGGCCATTTTAGTACAGTGAACTCATTGTGATGTTCAAGAAACCAATTTGAAATGATTCGAGTTTTGTGACATGGTGCATTATCCTGCTTGAAGTAGCCATCATAGGATGGGTACATGGTGGTCATAAAGGGATGGACATGGTCAGAAACAATGCTCAGGTAGGCCCTGGCATTTCACGAGTTCACCTTAGCATATAATATAGCAATAATTAAAAGGAGGGCAGCGTAGTTAAGCTGAGAATTTAGTATGCGTATTTGGCGTGCTGTCCGGGGAGAGGGCTCTGATCTCTGTGTTTGCCCGTGCCCCGAGCGCTTCCCCCCCCTTTTGGGTAGAAAAGAGTTTTAATGGTGAGGAGTCGGGGTGGAGGTGGGATGCTGCGAAAATGTTGAGTGGAAGAGGTAAGGCGATTTCACTATTTATAGAGCTCGCTCTGGTTTGGTAGGATAGGTGGTGTGATTGCTAATGCCAGGCAGCTGCGTGATTTCTAATGCCGTGCAGCTGTGTGATTGCTGATTCCGGGCGGCTGCGTGATCCCTGATGCCGTGCAGCTGCGTAATTATTTGCTCATGCTCCTCCCGAACTTTGTTAATAAAACATAATTTAAACGATGCCCAATTGGCACTAAGGGCCTAAAGTGTGCCAAGAAAACATGCCCCACACCATTACACCACCACCATAATTGCATTGATGAGAAATTGAACAGGTGTTCCTAATATCCTTAAGGTGAGTGTATTTATTGTTGTTTGGCATACAAAGTGAACGTAGACAGATGATATCAAACTTCATAAGTTACAATAAAGATGATTTGACAAATTAGCACCATTGTAAATGATGATCTACAGCACAAAGATTGCTTTAGAAAAATACAGCGAAGGAATGAATGGCTTTTTATAGTCTTTGATATCCTTTCTGGAGCTCAACGGAATCTGTTCCCATTTACATTTAACAGCACCTCTCAGTTTATGATACACTTTTTGGGGTGATTTCCCGGACAGGGATTAGACTTGTCCTTGACAAAGATAAATGCTAGAGCGGTCCAAACCGAAAACAATTTGCACTGCCATGTCTTCAAATACATTGTTGCTTTTGTGTTGTCTCAAAATGCACACAAGTAATGTTTTTAGTAAGCTGTGTTTGGTAAAACTACTTAAATATCCTGTTTAAACTAAGGCCTAGTCTTGATTTAAAATAATCCCTTAGGCCTAGTCCTGATTTAAAATGATCCCTGCCTGGGAAATCACCCCTTTAAATTCAATTTAAGAAAGTAAGTCATACAGGTTTGGAAAACGTGAGGGTTATGATGGTGCATCTAATATGATAATTCTAGAGAAGCTTGAGCATCCCAGTTAGAAGAAAGCCATATGGGCTTTAACTCTAATAATTATATGTCTTTACAGTAAATATTTATCAATTATGAATGTTTTGTCCATTCAGTGCCATTACATAATGACCTATTGATTTTTGATCTTTTGCTTCAACAAGAGCTTATTGTGTTTATTACAATCCTCTCCACTTGAACATTAGAAATCTTTTGTTTTCCCTTGCTTGCTCAAAGTCACATGTGGCATCATGACTCCGCATCATGACTCCACATCAGACCGAATGGAAAACAGGGCTTATTGGTATTGCTGTCATTCGATTGTTTGGTTAAAGAGCGAGAACAGTGGTGTCGGGCGTGTATGTGTGCTAACACTCATGTCCTGTAGACATAAGTACATAAAACATGCACACACACCCCAAAGCTTGTTTTTTAATTTCCCCGCCAGCTGAGTATAATGTTACAGCCATGACTGCTGTTTGTGTTAGTGGGATCATTTACAAGGCAGGCGTCACTTTTATTATAAATGAACGTCTCATATTAAAAATAATGCAGTTTGTTGGGATGCTCGCTTCTACTTTTCCAAGCATTAGATTTACCCAGAGGAAATTTTATTGCATAGAGGTTCTCTTTATAGAACATTATTATAAAGATTGAACGTTGAGTAGACTTTATGATGTTTCTGTAGCTAACATAGTTGATTAGTTGAGATCAGCTTTGAATGCAGTACATGTTGCTTTGAATATAACTTGGGTATGCGACCACACATTATCATTCAACCAGAACACCATGGCAACAAACTAAAAAACACTGTGATCACCTGCATTGCAACTTTCAGGTCACTACTCTCAAAGCCTTGTATCACTGACAGCGAAATTTGCACAGACACCCATAAGAAATAAAAAACACAGATGAAACTTTGCGACTGTGTCTTGTATCTTAGACTCAGAAATTTCACAAAAGTCTGAGAGGTTCAAAAGAGATTTCAACAATGTCACAAACTGAGCTCAGATTTGCCAAAGTCTGTCAGTGAAAGTCAATATTATTATAGATCTCTATATGAACTCAAACCTTTATCATCAATTAACTCAAATCTAGGTTATTTTTTACCTTCACAATCTATATTCATTTTACACCTCCATACGTGTTATGTATTTTCGTGTTTAAGAAAAACAAAGAGAAAGCCAATAGAAACCATTACATAAATTCTAATGGATTCCATCAAATACCATTATGAACCATTAGCTTTTTCCATTAAAACCATTACAAAATTTCCTAGTGTGTTTTGGGCAATATTCCAGTTGAATTAAACATCCCACCAATAGATTCCATCACATACCAGTAGAACCAGTATAGTTTCAATTAAAACCAGCTCAAATCCTTTTAAAACCATCATAACTTCTTTAATGGTTTCTATTAAAATATTATTATGAACCATTAGCTTTTTCCCATAAAACCAATTTGTGGTGTGTTTTGAGCACAATTCTAATTTTATTTATTGGTGTTCTACCAGATAACACCCCCCCCCTCAAAAGAATGCATCACACAGTAACTTTATTTGCTTGAGCCAAACAAAGAGAAATTTTCCAAGTCCTCTGGAAACCATGTGTTTTCCAGCCTGGAGTTATAGTAAAACTTCAAAAAGGTTCTTTAACCTTCTTAAACCAAATCGTATTTTTATTACCCCAATCCTATTTTTCTGCCACCCTTAAATCTTGGGCAACAAGGTACATATCTAATGGTGGTACGCTCTTTATTACCTATTTTTTAAAATAAATTTGCAAACAATGGTTAAAATGTACATACAATGGTCACCCATACCCTGATAACACACCTTCATCTGGGAGACATCTATTTGATGTCAGCATTTTCATCTGCAAAATATCTGGCAGGTGTCATATAGACCTCTAGAAGATGTGTTTGATTAAGAATGGATATACAACAGCTATGTCTAAGGTGTTTAGGAGATGTTTTTACACAGCAGATGTTTTCCAGATCTCCAGATCTTTAGCAGACATCTTAGAGATGCACGTGTGCTATCTGGGTATGAATCATAAAAACTGCTGGATCATATCCGTATCATAGTTACCAACAAACAGTGGAAAGTACATAGGTTCCAAGAGAGCACAACATGTCTCGAACTTTCAAACTTTAGGCTTCAGGCTTTTAGGGCTCAGAAACATCACTGGATTTTATGTTGTTGCACAGTGCTCAAATGTCCTCTAAACATGCTTAAAATGATATAAAGTGCATTTATGTGAACAATCATGATTAGGTATACTGATTGTAACATTAAATCATCAAATCATCTTTGTAATTCATTTGTATGCAATAATCTTTGGTTAAATGTGATTTCAGATCATCCTACTAATACACCCATTTATACTAATGTTCCTATTAATACTTCTTAATGCTGTTTGGGTATTTTCTAGGTATATAATAATTGGGTGAATAACACTGCGCAGTGCATGTAAAATACATCTCATTTGTATCAGAAGATCATTCAGAAATTACACAATACCATTCAAACAAATACAATTCCTATTCTAACTATTACATTTTCAATATTTTATTTTCTGCAGGCGATATTTTAGGGGAAGCATACAGTTGACTAAAGATAAATAAAAGAAACGTAACTGCATAAAATCTCTCTGATTTCTACCTCTGAGTAACCTCCAATTCATTGAACTAAAATGAGACTGGAATACCCCAGCTTGTATCCTACTCATGCTTCAGTTAATGTGTGACTTATGCATTGCTAAGAGCATGGTTTCCCAGGCTGTGGTTACACACACACAGTGTTTGTCTAGATTTGCGTCACTCTTGTGCCGCACTAAGCAACCGGTTTTTCTGCCCAGGCCAAAGTGAACTATTTTCTGTCCTCAGATGTCACTGCAATTGTTGTACAAAAGGCCACTGATATATCGCGATACAAAGCCTATTAAAAGACAGAGGAGGCGTTTATGCACTCTGTTGATTTGGTGGTAAGGCAAGCCCAGCAGTATGAAAGCGTTACGTTTGTGTGGCCATGTTTGCAATAATAAAAGCAAAGAGAGAGTGATGTGGCTTTTCTTCTACGTCATGAATCATGTAATACTGTATCATAATGCCGGTAATCTACTGTTAGCTTGTGAGATGGTCAGTTACACAACGCAATAAAGACTCAATAGGTGTTTTTAAGTGTTTGTGAAAAAAATGCAGTATTTCACAAGGACCTTTAAACTGAAAACCTGACCGAAGCAGCTGTTTCCTAATAAGGGCATGGCAGAGGAATCTTACAAATGCCCGGGACAAGGTTTTATCACCTTTGAACGCAGGAAATGATGCGCTTAAGCGCATGCAAAGAGTAAACACTGGATATGCACCATCTCGCACACAATCGAATGTGATTATCTAGTTGTCAACTGGATTTCTTCAGTTACATACCTATATTACGCAGCAACGCTGCATATCAATGATATATGTTTTATATTTAATTTCTAGGTAAAATTTTAACCTGAACCAGCAGATTAAGATGGACTCTTATTTCGGAGAAATGGACAAAAACGGAGAGGAATTGGCAGGTTTGTTTCTATATATTGAAATAGTTACATTTTTGCTGCAGTTACAAAAATCCTTTTATTAAGATAACTTGATTAAATTCCTGTAAGAGACAGTCTTATTGCATTTTTGCAATAGCAGATATAGGTGAAGGAGTGGTTCTGTCATCATTTACACGCTCTCTTGTCATTTCAAACCTGTATGAATTTCTTTGTTCTACAGAACACAGAAGATAATATTTTGAAAAATGTTGTTAACGGAACAGCACAGCCCCCCACTCACTTCTATTGAAATCGGCGGGCTCCTAACAACATTCTTCAAAATATCTTCTTTTGTGCTTCCGGAAGAAAGATAGTCATACAGGTTTAAAATGACGAGAGTAAATGATGACAGAATTTTCATTTTGAAGGTGAACTACTTTCAGCAGCATTACTGTGAAATTTTAATGGTTAACAAGCATTGTGTTATCGGGTATTATTCAATGAAATGTGGCTCACTCATTCATCTTTATAAATAATCATAAATATATTCCTACTATACTGACAAACACAAAATGTATATACATTCCTGATCTTTTAAATAGACCATACTTGACCTCAAATATGAGTGTTTAATGTTAAAATAAATAGTTTTTTACATACAAGCAGACAAAAAAAGTCTCCAATTTTGTGCACTCAAGGTTGTGTATTGTGCATTAAGATGCAAGCAGTTCACCAGTCACGAGTAATGTGTAACATAATAAATCCAAATTTCTGTGTTGAAATCAAATCCAGTTTTTTGGTTTACATTTATAGGAAGGAAGAAGTCACGTTTTAAGCAGCTGAAGACTCGTCTTTTTGGGAAACTGAAGAAGAAGGAAAGCGATGGCCTGATGAAGCAAAGCCAGTCTGCCAGTGACATCACTGCTCCAGAAGGCGGGAGAGAAAGCTATGATTCTGAGGAAGAGTGTTTGTAAGTGGCTGACCTGTCATATCTTTCTGTAACACATAACAAATGTTATTGACAGTCATCGTGAGAAAAAGTATTACCACTAAACTCACTTTTAGTGTCACATCCCCATGTGTGGTGAGTGAAAGTCTTGTGTGCGTACTCCACACAAAGTAGAATGCAGTTGGACAGACAACTGAATGACTTTACAGACCTAAGTGACATATATGTGTCAGTGACATATAAGTGATATATAAATAGACAAAAGACAATATACATTACAAGATAGCATAGTTATGCAATTCTTGTTCACACAACATAATCCAGTTCAGAACTATATTCATGAGTTAGACTGGACTAAAACATTGGAAGTGTTCACACTTTGGCTTTATTTTATATTGCATTATATATTGTTTTGGTTCAGACATTATAGATAAGAGAAACAACAACCCAAATAGTTCAGAAAATGTCATGACCTGTGATATTTCATATGTAAATATTTATTATATACATACTGTATGTCTATTAAAGTAACAGTTATTGGATCTAATTCTCAGGTACCCTCAGTCTCTAAGCTCAAGGGCTCTGTCCCACGACAGCATCTTCTTTAGTGACCAGCCACAGTCGACAGAACCAACACGGGTTCTTTCACAAGAGAATGTTCAAGGAATATTAAGGCACTGCAGGTGAGCATATGTACTTGTATCTAGTAGGATTACATGCATCTTCAATAATCTTATTTTTCATTTTATTATGAAAAATTTGAGAGATAATCGATTGTATTATTAATATTATAAAGGAGAGGAAGCACTGAACTTCAGTTTAAGCTTAGGTTCAGCAAAAGTGGACTCAATACATTTGCCGTTCTGTCTTTTTGGTAGTTAAAACTACAGCAGCAGAACTTACGTCTAGGACGTCATCCGATGCAGATTCCCAGCAGACGCACCGAAGACTCAGGAGCCACTTCAGAGGACGATGGTTTACCCTGCAGCCCACCTGAGATGTCTTTCCACGAGCAAGTGATGCATGAAGCAGTTTACAAGGTGAAGAACTTAAAATTAAAACAGAATCCCCTGTTATTATAGTGCTTTATATATTTAAGTTGTCTGTGATTTCTTATACAGTATCCAAAGTCTAATAAGCATCTGAGCTCTCTGAGTTTAGCAGGAACAGGAAGCGAAGAGGAAGAACAGGTAACATTCTTGTTCAATCAAGCCTGCAAGCCATTTGTTTTTCAAAACAAACTTTTAAAAAAAAGATTCTTCGGTTATAATATAATGATTTTTTTGTATTCAGAGCGACCCTTTTCAGCCATCCTCAAGACCTCTATCCCCAGTTTTTAAGCCAATCCCTCAGCCAATCATCAGCCCCATCCCAGCCTTGACCAGACCCACTGGCGGCGTTGACATCAGTAGCCCTGTGAATTATACAGCCAGGCTGGATAACTCAGCCGCCCTCCATCGCATGTCAGTCAAACCTAGGAACCAGCGAGTCAGCACAAGGGTCAAAAGAGCGCCAATGGTGAGATCGCGAGGGCAATAAAACACATACCAATCTCACAAACGTCAAAGCTGTTAACATTCTTATAAGTTCAAGTTCATAAAGAAGGAAGTTGCGGTTAAAGAGGTTGACATCATATCATGTCTACACCAGATCCATCAAACTCATCACTGACTGTGTTGCCATTACCTTTCAAATTGAGCAAATTGAAATTGCGAATTGAAAATAAACATATCAAGGGTTGCACAGAAAGTTCTTTACATTATATATTACATATATAATGGGAACCGCAAGACATTAAAACATTTAATCAAATAATAACAGAACATAAACAGCCGGCGGCCCCTCACGGACGACCGCCGGTGAAATAACATAAACATAAATACAAACTTAAAACACGTTCGGGGCCTGGTCCTCTCTCTTCGGCGGTCCGGTCGCTCGTTCTCTTATATGCTCCCAATCTCCTACGTGATTCAAGACCGGTTCGCGCGCAGCTGGCGCCCATTAACAATTACTCACCGGTCTAGAACCACGGTCTCGCCCCGCCTACTCCACTACACTGGGTTTTCGCAAACTTGGTCACATAGTCACAAGCTTTTTTATCCACTCACTAAATAATGAATTTAGCAGCAGTCTGTTGTCTCTTTTTCAAGGCATCTCTCACTCCAAGACATCGTTCTGAAAGTGTCAATGACTTGGACAACATTATGTCTGAGGAGGAAGATGATGAAAGCCTGACGACCACAGAAACCATGCGACATCGATTATATTCCTCTCCGACTTTGAAGATGCGAGAAAAACTTACATCTCCAGAACCAAAACCAACCACTCCAAGCCTGTCGGTGCAGAACCAGGATGAAAAAACTACAGAAATTAATTTCCTATCTTCTAATGTTGAAACGCTAAACGAGTGCAGTGAATCTGAGGGTCGGGTCACCAATAATCCTCTCTATCTGCAGCCCATGTTATCGGGCAGGTTGTCACCTATTGGACTTATGGAATCCACACAGACATCAAGGGAGACAGAACCATTAAGAGCCCATTCACCGATCCAGAGGTACCATACTCAAAACATTCAGATTTCTGACAATAAAAGATTATGGCGGTCGAGTGAGAATCTTCTGTGCGGCACTGATAAAAAGATGAGATCCTGCCAGAAGCATCATTCAGATTACATCCTGTGCCTCCCATCAGAAAGCCTATATTGGAAATGAGGAGCCCTACATCTCCAAAAGTAGACACAGTGGTTTCAGCGAAGTCTTGGGAGGTTCTTTCTGAACCATATACTCCTGAAATATCACCAACCGTAGTCTCTAAAGGAGTCACTGGATCGCCTTCTGGAAAAGACACGTTGTCGCTTAACTCCGTGTCCTTCCAGTTTTCCATCGCATCTGCAAAATATCGCTCCAAAATACCAAGTGAAAGTGTGGCGAAGCAAAATGAGGGCGATTTGAAAGGTCCTCCAGGAATCAAGACCAAATCCAGCAGACCCAACACAGAACCACAGAAAGAAGAAGCATGGGAGATGAAACCGAGCGAGCTGCAAAATTACCTTCAACATCCAACACAAGAGACGAAAAAAAGCAGTTCTCGTAGAGAAGTAATATCTCCAATTAGCTCCAAACCAACATCAGAAAACCAACTTAAAAAGACAGAGATGTCTACAGAATATGTAGATGCTGAAAAAACAGAGGAACCTGAGGACAGGACGAATGCATTTGGTGTGCAGCTTCGCACCACCTCTCTGTCTCTGAAATATCGATCTGATGTTTCCAAAATCAAGGATGAAACCAAACGGTACAGTTTAGAGTCTACTCAAAGGCCGCCCGTCTCAGAAGAGCATGTCTGGAAAGCTGAAACACCTAAAAATATGCGTGATGCCAATTCCAAGAGTAAATCAAGTCTTCTCAGAAAACAAGATTCGCAGAATATGGACCCTCAGTTTACACCCACAGACAGTAAGTGTAACTATCTTACACTCTCTGTTAAACTCTCAAAATATATTATTGACCAATTGTGTATAAAAAGTGTAAATATAAAAGCGGTTATTGTTTAACAGATGGAAGACCATCTCCCCAAGATACAACAGAAAGCAATGATGCTGTATCGGAGCCAGGCTGGATGAGCCTAGCTCGAGAAAAGACCAAAGCATACCACCCACTCTTGGGCAAATTATACACAAATCAGTCCCCACAAGTCAACCCTCCACCTCCGATGCTACCGACCCTGCAGCCTCCAAAACCAACCGTACCACCCAAAACACATCTTCCAATAAAAACACAGCTTACGTTGAACACAGCGATTCAGACGAGCACACAACAGTATTCACAATTAACAACACCGAGATCTCCCTCTAGACTGGACCCGGGTGGAAATAAAGAGAGGCCCCTATCACCCGCTCGAAGAGTAGATAACCCATTTAGCCAATCAGCAGGCGGGGGACGACTAGCAGACAATAAGGTAATTTAGGAATGACTTTCTTATTTTATAAAGAGGGAAAATTCAAATATCTGAAATGGTTTGCGAATTTTGTTAATATATTATCATTAACTATTAAAAGTAATTGTTAATAATTGAAATTACATTAAATTCACTAATATAGTATAATAATAATAATATTGTTATCATTATTAATATTATTATTATTAATAAAGAAAATCACAAATAAACAAAAAAATCCTAAATATTTTAAAGCATTTGGCCTTTTATCAAGCAGCTTCCTTAGAGCTCATGAGATGCTTTTTACACAATTTGATGGAGATCTCCTTAAGTCCTTTAGTTTTCTCTTAATTAGTTGGTCTTAATCATCCATTAAAATAAAAAATTGTACACAAAACTTTGTTTTAATTTAATTGACAATTGTATTTCAATTCAAAAGATCAAGACATACGCCTTTAAGTCAAAAGGTTAAGTTCACCCAAATTTAAAATGTCTGACATTTATTCATCCTCATGTCGTTCAAAACCTTTATGACCGTTTTTTTCTGTGGAAAAAAATTTTTTTTTTAAGCTATTATACTATTTCAGCACAGTTGAATTGCCCAATAGGACATTTCCCATACCTTATTCATGACAGGGGGCGGAGTCAAGAATATGAATAGAGGAAAGGAGGTCGGAGTTTCCACTGGTTCGTCGTGTAGACATCCCGTGTTTGGGGGATCAGTTATTATAGAAATACATAGCATATTTATTACTTAGCTTTCTTTGCTATTATCAGAGAGACATCTCAGGAGTTGTGTCCGATCCCAATCACATCCATTATCCTGGGTGAAAGTAACATTTTGGTGAGGTGATGCTGATAATGCCCTTTGTATGGTTCCCATCAATAAAAATATATTTTGTGTTCAGCAGAAGAAAGAAAGTCATACAGCTTTGGAGTGACATAAGGGCGATTAAATGATAAAAGAATATACATTTTTGGGTGAACTACCATTTAGACAATGAATATCCTAAACTTTTGAACTACTATCGATCCTACATTTATCTGTCTGTGTCATTGTTAAGCAGGATAAAGGCACGACTGCATGCAGGTACACCACATCAGAAGCCGATGTAACTAAAAAGCAACATTCTCCAGCAAAATAGAGTTGACCAATAGACAAGAGCCCATCTCACCTGCCAACACAGAAGGTAAACAACCGCTGTGACATTTTATGTACTGTACAGTACATCGGAAAGTATTCACAGCGCTTTACTTTTTCCACATTTTGTTGTTACAGCCTTATTCCAAAATGGATTAAATTCATCTTCCTCAAAATTCTACAAACTATACCCCATAATGACATCGTGAAAGAAGTTCATTTGAAATTTTTGCAAATGTATTAAAATAAAAAAAGCACATGCACATAGGTATTCACAGCCTTTGCTTAATACTTTGTTGGAGCACCTCTGGCAAAAAAAACAGCCTCAAGTCTTTTTGAGTTTGATGCTACAAGCTTGTCACACCTATTTTTGGGCAATTTCTCCCATTCTTCTTTGCTGGACCTCTCAGGCTCCACCAGGTTGGATGGGGAGCGTCGGTGCACAGCCATTTTCAGATCTCTCCAGAGATGTTCAAACAGGTTCAAGTCTGGGCTCTGGCTGAGCCACTCAAGGACATTCAAAGAGCTGTCCTGTAGCCACTTCTTTGTTATCCAGTCTGAGGTCCAGAGCGCTCTGGAGTTTCCTCCAGACATGCCGCTTGCCATTCAGGCCAGAGTGTTCAATCTCGGTTGCATCGACCAGAGAATTTTGTGTCTCATGGCCTGCGAGTCCTTCAGGTGCCTTTTGGCAAACTCCAGGCGGGCTGTCATGTGCCTTTTACTGAGGAGTGGCTTCCGTCTGGCCACTCTGCCATACAGGCCTGATTGGTGGAGTGATGCAGAGATGGTTACTTACGGAAGGTTCTCCTCTCTCAACAGAGACATGCTGAAGCTCTGTCCGACTGACCATCGGGTTCTTGGTCACCTCCCTGACTAAGACCGTTCTTCCCCAGGCGACCAGCTCTAGGAAGAGTCCTGCTGGCTCCAAGCTTCTTCCATTCATGCATGAAGGAGGCCATTGTGCTCATTGGGACATTCAATGCTGCAGAAATGTTTCTGTACCCTTTCAAGATCTGTGCCTCGATTCAATCCTGTCTCGGAGGTCTACAGACAATTCCTTGGACTTCATGGCTCGGTTTGTGCTCTGACATGCACTGTTATGACAGGTGTGTGCCCTTCCAAATCATGTCCAATCGACTGAATTTACCAACTGTTGGACTCCAATCAAGTGTAGAAACATCTCAAGGAAGATCAGTGGAAACAGGATGCACCTGAGCTCAATTTTGTGTGTGATTGCAAAGGCTGTGAATACTTATGTAAATATCATTTATTCGTTTTTTATTTTTAATAAATTTGCAAAGATTTCAAACAAACTTCTTCACGGTGTCATTTTGGGATATTGTTTCTAGAATTGAGGAAAATAATGAATTTAATCTATTTTGGAATAAGGCTGTACCATAACAAAATCTGGAGAAAGTGAAGCGCTGTGAATACTTTCCGGATGCACTGTAGCTCTTCAAATCTTTGCAGCCAATTGATGATTTGATTGCTATACACATTGATGCTTTTGTTAATCTGCACTTTAGCACCTACTGTTACAACTGAGCCGTCACCAGCATCAGAAGTCTGTCAACATCTGCAGCCTCGGTCAGATGGAGCGGAGCCCTCCTGGATGGAGCTTGCAAAGCGAAAGTCGTTGGCATGGAGTGATAAAACATTATGATGGAGATGAGACAAGATGAGAAGGCATTCAGAGAGACATTCTGGGATGGACATATGTAGTGCTACAATAGCAAATGTTACAAACCACGAATGTAATTCTGTGTAAATAACCGTTGAAAGATAATATCTTGCATGTGCTGTTTGCACTATAATTCACCTGCTTTAGTAAGACATTGCTACAACTCTGTCAGATTTCACTTAGGTTATGTTATTCTTCACTGAATGATTCTTTGTAAATACAAACTGTAGGAAAACTATTAATACTCACTCCCATAAGTTCATCAGTATCTTTACATTAATATCACACTGTTATTTCATAACAGAGGATTTTATTTCTGATGCACCAATATTAAATTTAACCGACTACTCAACAGAACTGTTTCTGAGTATATTTACTTTATTAAAACACATTTTATGTATACTTATCGTGTGAATAGATAAGCCTTTTAAATGATGTCAATTCCTGGCAATACATTGGTTACACTGCCCTCTCGTGGACGTTGTCATTGTAGAACACCTTGGCTGTAGGTGTGTCAATAATAATCTATAGTAGGTGTGAGAGGAACCTCAAAGTACCACAGTTTTTGGTTATTTAAAGAAAACTTTAAAAGGAGGACAGACTATAATATTGCTAGTGTAATTCCATCGATTTCATTTATTTTCATTTAGGGATTAAGATTTTGCTCATTTTTGTCTTGCTGGGAAATACATAAAGTTTCTCATATTTCTCAGCATTTGTCATCAGTTTTAACCAGATGGACCACTGGCCCAATTGTAAGACTTGCACATGCTTTCCGTCTTTGTAATTCTGATTTGCCTCTCTGGTTTTCACTGAAAAATATATAACTTACTACGCACTCCCTTAAAAACAACTTTGATCAAAAGCAAGTTTTCCATTTAACTTACTATATTCCTCCAAATTATTTTGCACCGTGTCAGGTGCCATAGCCTACACTTTTTACACTGAAAATAGAGGGTGTAAATAAAAAGAACAAATATTTACTCACCCCTGCTGTTTGCCATTTATTTTGGAGTAATGTCTTCCCGTTGAAAAAACAGCATATGTTTACCCTGTTTTGATGCTGGTTTTTGCTGGTCATGTGCTGGTTAAAGCTTGTCCCTAGCTGGTGAGGAACCATCACACGACCAGCTGGACCAGCACGTGACCTTATTACGTGATCAAAACATACCTTATCCAACATATGCTGTTTTTTCAAACAGTTCTGCGGTTATTGTAATACCAAGTTTTCAAACACGAAAGCTACATTTCCCTCGTTTCTTTGCGTACATTGCATTTTTGGACTGGGCTCGCTTTAAATTAGACGTCCATTATTGTTTTTAGTTATCTCCAAAATAGAAGATACAACGTATGAAAAAGAAAGAGACACTATACGCAATGTATGACATCTCATCGTGAAAATAATTGTCAGTCTACATTATTGCCTACTAATTGTAAAAATTGAGGTTTTTGCCGTTTACTACGTGACGTTCCAACGGCATTTGCAACTGACGTCAAGTTTTACGCGCGCGTCCTCCAAACGTGCAATGGACGCGAGCAATTCTTCGAGTTCGCATGTATGTTTTTCATTATGAAAAATAATATTTGAAGAAACTTTTTCGACTAATTGTAATTGTGACCGTTTTTCCTCACGTTACAGACACTTAGGCTACCTGTTTCAAATGAATTTCCCGACGTTTTAAAGAGCTGTTGTCGGAAGCAGAGCTGAGTAAATAATTAAAAAGTGTAGCAAAAACGAGTGAAAACTGAAAAGAGCAAAAGATAAAGAATGGATGGCCGTTTGAAGTTTCGCATTGCATCGCGGTGTTATTGTTTTTGACGGCAGGCGATATAATGAAGATGACGAAACTTACGGCTGATTTAATAATGCGCCGACCCCCCGTTGCCCTGACTCGCCCTCATCATCACCTAATTGACCGGGCAGCATCCCCTGAGCCGCCAGATATGATTTATTAACAATTGAAAGATAAATAATTCACGACAGGAAAAGAAGCAAGCGGACGGGAGCTATTAATTGGGCACTGGAAGATGGCGGCGATCCCCTGCCTGGATAACGCCCCCCTGTTGTTTTATCTCACTTTTCTCACCATAAACAGGTCAGGCTTGGTTTGATATTACTTAATGTATATCTGAAAATTATCAGCACGTTCAAGTTACATGCATTCTTCCGGTCTTTTATTGCTCCAGAAGGGTCAGTCAACTCATACAATACTGACAACGTCAGAAACTAGGACACTGGCTGGAACTTTGTAGACACTAACATGACGTTTGACATTTTTGTGTATAATAAGGTGTTTATTTGGTCTGTTAATTAGTTTTAAACATGAAAATATTTTTTAAACCGTTTTAAAATAGACTTTCAGCGCCACAGTTTTGGTTCCAAAA
>SOYY01000164.1:0-25546 GCA_008369825.1 Triplophysa tibetana | reverse complement strand
TTCTACCTAACCAATGATGAGTTCTTCACTTAGGCAAACGACCAGAGCTGCTGGAGAACCGTTGCTCAAACAATAATGAGTCTCATATTTTTTATTAATTAAATGACTTGCGTCTTTAAATGGTTTTAAAATTTCACCTCAGTTGCTGTTTAGCCGCAGAGCCATGCGTTACTAGTAACTTCCCGGGAGCTGGCGGCCATTGCTGTGAAAAAACAGATCCATTGGAGTAAACGGAGTTGACGCGACTCTCTATCTCAATGGCTGTTGTCGGACATAGCAAAAGGGGGCGGGCTTTGCAAAGGGTCAATTTCAACCAACGGGTCACTCCACCCCTCCCTTCAAAGCACTACAGTTGCTGACACAGAACTAAGATTTATTCATATTTTTGCATCTTTACTTAAGGAGATTTACGAAACGCGATCTGTACAGCAGTTTGTTTGTGTAGGGCTACTATAGAAATAACATGTTGAATTCCGTGTAAGGGGATCCGCAGTGTTTGTAGATAGAAATAGCTCATTGTAAGGTAATAACAACACAACGCTTCATTATGTAAGGTCTTTATACACCTATGAAGTCATAGTTATGTATAATATACTGCATTACTGTCAATAGATCATCCAAAAAATTACAAACTGGAGCTTCAACGTTTATTTCTGTCACGTATTATGAATAACTTTTCTTTCGCACACAGTGGGTGCCGGTTGAACAGAACCAGATCCTGATATTTTTAAATGGAGAATATTAAAAAAGTTCTTGTCCCATATCGAAGCTCTGAGCTTAACCCGAGTAAGCCTGTGAAAGTGTGTAAAACGATTAAAGGAAGCAAGAGAATACAGTTTGTCAGCAAACTTGAGTCCTGTGGGATAAGCCTGTTAACTCTGACCTCTGGTTTAACAGCCAGAAACCAATGCAGCCAAAATCTCTTATTTATACAATTAATGTCATTATCAGCAAACAGGGGCACAAAGGTTCAACACAGTTACTGTCACGGTAAGGTGTGAGAACATTGAGCTTAGCACTGAAATTTGCCTTTTGAGGAATAGAAAGCACTTCTCAGTTCTTCTGAATAAGTAAAAAGAAATATAAGGAAATTTCTGATCATTAAATTAAAGGAAAATGCAATAAATACTTTATAAGTTTTCATTAGTCTTGCATAGATTACATAGAACAAGATAAAGAAGAGTGTAGGTTATAAGACTGAAGGTTTTATCAGGCCGAAAAACCAAACAGGTTTGGCCATCGGTTAAAACAGTTTGGTCTGTGAAAACAGAAATAGTAATTGAAACACTTGGCTTATTCTTTGTAACAATATTACTCTACATTACATTTTTTAAGACAACTCAATTCTCTTGAACTTTACACATGTAACAATCCACTTGACTGAATATGACCCGTAATGAGTTCCTCTTTAAACGGGACTAATAAATGAACTCAAGGTCTGTTTGCTCTGTAACGTGTTAAGTCACGAACACAAACTAATCACTGAATCCAGTCAACTGGCCAAACACACACTAACAAAACATATGGTAATTACCAGGAAATCTATCAAACCACAGACATTTGTAGAGAAATCTGCCCCTTCCTACACAGAACACATGTTTATCATTCCACATAATTAACCACAGATTGCAGAAGCGCCATTGCAGGGAAAATATTATTGTTGGACGACAAGTAAAGTCTTGTTAAGGGAAGGGAGGGGGGATTGACTTGTGGTTTGTAGAGGTTAAAGTTCACAAGTGCCTTCTTAACCAGAGCCACGCTTAAGAGTTGAGACTTAAGTGAGAGTTCCTACTACACAACATACTTACACAACAACATCTTAGATTGTCAAGGCCGGAATTTCGTTATTTGATTTATGGTCGAGATGTCCCTCTCTCACATTTCCTTTTCTAGAAACATGAAATGTCTAATTACTGTATAATAGTAACATTTTAGCATTGAAAGCAGTAATGGAAGTCTAATAAACAATTTTTGACTGTTGTGATGTGAAAACATTCTGAAAAAGTGAGGGTAGGGAACAGGGCTCTTTCAGGTTTTATTACATGGCTCGTTGGAATTCTTGATTCTGATTGGCCGGTCGCGACATTTGCAGGTACGTTATTCCCACATAACAACCTCTCAAAACTAATAACACACGGTTAACCAGAAGCAGCAAATCATTTGGATAATTTTTCTTTGTTGTCAAATGAAATATAAATATGTCTTTTAATAACACATATGACATTATATTTAAAAACGATTAAACAAATTGCCTGTTTGTGACATTTGAAGTCACATCTTACCTTGAAACCTAAAGTAAGCGCCTTTTCCTCAATGAAGATCAAAATTCGCAAAAAATTAGCTAATGAAATATTTCAAATTCAAATATTCATGTCTGTTTTTTCTCATGTGACAAGTAGCTGTGAAATAAGTGAAGGACACATGTAAGGGATATTGTACTGGCAGCCGGCTGTTATCGCGAAATAAGCCACTTCAGTGTGATACAATCGCTAATCACATTGTTTGAGTTAATTTCTGCTATAACAACCTGCTGCCAGTACATTATCCCTTACTTGTGTCCTTTGCTGTTGGCTGTTTAAAAAAACTAAACACTGTGTTAAAAGTAATTTTTGAAATGCTGGAGTAAGCACAAACAACCTAAATAGTTCTCTATTGTACCTCAGATATCTGAAAATATAAAATATTTAGTTCCGTTTTATTTTGTCCCCTTTCACAATAAGTATTAGTGTATAAGACACACATTAATAGTACAGGAAAATAGACAGGGGAGTTTATTTAAAGATATATTAAAGAACTCAACAAAGGTATAAATTACCTAATACAAACCTTTTATTAAAAAAAATCATATTCTGGAGGTTTAAATTGTTGGGGTCAAATTGACCCCAGTTGGGAAAAGGTGTTATCAGATTTAATGGTAACAGGAGGGTAAACAAAAGAATAAAGCTTTTAAACCAGAGCTGCAAATAAATACATAAATTAAAGAATAAAGCTTTTAAACCAGTGCTGCAAAAAAATACATAAATTAAAGTAAATGAATAAATGTGCGTTTGTGTCTCTTAACCCTGTTGGGTAACACTACCAGTCATTTTTGGTATGTTGAGGGTACTCTGTTCTGCTCCTGGAGGGCCAATGTCCTGCAGAGGTTAACTCCAGCTCTAATCAAACACACATGCAAGTCATTTGTCAAGTAACCCGGAAGACCTTGATTAGCTGGTCTAGGTGTGTTCGATTAAGGTTGACGTGGACCTCATCGCCTAAAGGTGAACATAAGAATTTGTTCCTAATAAAAAAATTGAACCACTTTGAAATACATTTGTCAATATAAAAATATATATACATTAGAGTAAATTACTCGAAAATGCTTGTATTCATAAAGACTAGAGATGTCCTAAGCCAATCACAAAGATCGGAATGGGTGGGCGCTTAAGGCATTTTGGGCGATGCGCTATTATCATAGACTGTATTAAATATGGACGTAGTATCCGTGACATCACCCGTAGGTTTGTGTAGAGTAAAAATGAAGCCTAAAGTAAGCATAGCCGGTCGTCGCCATCTTGGCATCACCTGACAAAATAATCGAAGACATCGGAAAAGAAGCAGTACATGGGTTGAGCTGATGTGCAAGCTCAACTTATTGGCGGTTGACATTTAAACGTTTACAGCGGTTAACAGCTTACTCTTGAGGTAAATTTGCTAAAACTACACACCCTCAATAATTCACCCTCCTTACAGTCGTCATGAAGGGCAAAACTTCTTATATAGACCAAAATATTTTTTTGTACCAGGCTCTAAACATGTTTTTAGTGCTTTAAAGTTGGCCATTTTGATATAGGGCTCAATGAGATTCTGCTCCGTTCAAGAGCCAGCCTGTAGGTGTCAGTCGATGAATTGCAATTTTAGTCACTTTTGGTTTCACGAGAGACCGTTAGATTGCCCCTGGGTATTTATGCTTGTTCTTTCCCATCAGATTTTTACATCTACTGTGTGAGCCTGAGTCTAGTTGTGACTAGGGGTGACCATATGAGCCATTTCCCCGCATTTGTCAATGACATACGTCATCGAGGTTCTCACATTTTAGTAAAGAAAAGCATTATAAAGTTAACATTTAACATCGCTTTAAAACGAACAATCATTGTAGTCCTTGTAGTCATTCTTACCTTGAAATATAACGGCTGCCTTTATAAAATAAAACTTGTAATAGTAAACCTCGATGAGGTTCACCCTAGAAATACAAAAGCAGCGCAACTGCTGCTTGTAATGTCTGCGGTGCTAGCATTGCACAAATCACTAGCAACAGAGCTTTTCTCTTTATTACCAATTCAATAAGACACAACAGAAACTACACTCTGTGACACTGTGGTGGAGAACACTAGTTTTTATGTACTGTACATGTGTGCACCTAGCCCTAGTATCTCAGGACTCTCAAATAAAATGACATGGATCGGCGAAAAATATCAGTTTCCACATTTAATTTGTATATAGTGCAACAAATCCTTTGCATGAAGTAATTTTTGTTCTTGGTAAGTGAAAACATATTGTATATAGATAATAGATGTTTTACATTGTTGTATGTAAGCAGTGTTTAAGGGATAGTTGACCAAAAATGAAAAAAAAAAATATATATTTTCCCCATTGTCATTCAAAACCTGTATGACTTTATTCTGTGTAACACAAAATAAGGTATTTTGTCTAAACGTTTCAGTAGTTTTGTGTCCATATGATGACAGTCAAAGGGGTCCAATGTTGTAGGTACCACCACTCTTCACAAAATATATTTGTTTGTTTTCTGCAGTAGAAAATATGTTATGCACGTTGTGAGTTATACAACTGGTGGAAAAACTTAATGGTTTAAATTTGATCAGAGCGGCTAAAATGCTGTTAGTGATTGTGTTTCACAGCCACACTGGCCCATGTCATGACACTATCTCCAGCCATGCATCACATCAAGGGTGTGCTGGCCATTATGGATGTTAGGGCAACACCTTATCAACGGTTTTAAAGGGAAAATGTCAGGTCTGTATCTATTCGATCTTACGTTCGATCCAGGGTGTTTGGGCAGCTACCCAAGAAGGGCTCATTGAAAGCATTTCTTGTGCATTTTGCTCCGTGACTTACTTATCCAGTCGTCTGCACCCAAAAAATATATTCACAGGCCAGAGAGCGAGGTATCCCAGGCCAGGGAGAGTTCGATTTTATTGCTGTTGTTTGCTATGTTATAAACCTAAACTTAAGTTGGATCTGGAAATTCAGTAACTCATCTTATTTGATGTAGATGCAGCTGGACGAGTGTGTTTCAAATACAACGTCTGTCAACTGAAAGCACGACGTGTTGTGGCTTCCAGTGTGGACAGATTCATTGATTTTAATGGGAACAATTTACTTGTGACACATTGCAATGTGACACTTTCATCTAGTGTATTTAATGCTTTTTTCTTGGCTTTAAGTGTTGTGAAACACCAGGAAGGAGGAAAAGACTGCTTGAATATTTTACTTTTAGGTTAGCCAACTTTAGTCTTTTTTTATATATTGTACACTCGTCAGCATTTTAAACACATTTACAAGTTACACTACTGGCAGTTATAGTACAAGTCTAAGTTTATGTTTTGTTTTCAAGTAGATTAATATTTTAGTGGTGCACTAAAACACCCCACCTGACAGTGTAGACAAGTACAGACTGGAAATACAAAACCCAGAAGTGGATAAGTCACACTGTGCAACTGCTTCACAGATGTTGTGGGAGGGTGTTGGATCCTTCTCAAACCATTTTATTCCTCTACACTCTTGCCCTGTCATCACACTGGTACAGGCTAATCTTGTGTACATCTGTCCATACAGTCCTGCTCCAAAAATTTACCGTCCCATCTTTACACTTTTTTGCCAAATTATAATTCGGACTGAGGGTTGCATCTTCAATGCGTTCTAAATTTCTGCTGCCAAATTCATCTGGGAACAGCAGCAGTTTCATCACGCTAGTCTGGATGTTGTTAGTCACTTCACAAATACTGTTGCAGTTGTCCACTATTGACAGGACAAGTGGTTTGTCAGGTGTATTTTCTGTGGGTGCATTTTCACACCTAAAATTGTTACCCAGGGCCTTTCCTAATCCCCAGTGAGCGTAATACTGTGTGTTAATGTTTAGATAAGATAGCAATGTAAATCTAATTGTGTTTTATTGGCAGAACTGGGTAGATTCCACAAATCAGGTACTTGTAATTGAATACCCTTACATTTTAAAATACATTTCATTGTTAGAAATTACATTACAGAGATTACTTTACAGATTACTTTAACATTTTTGGTAAACCTACAACTTTAACTGTTGCCAACCACCACACGATCTAACATGTTTTTGTGTACAACCATTAATGTTCGCTATGTATTGTTCACAAAGTTTGTTAATCTTTACCATCTAAAAACAATTATTCTATGTTTTGTGCGATTAGTGCCAATCAACAACATTCATTGCGAAACAGCATTAGTCATAAATCTAAATTGATTTGTGCTGCTGAATTGTGCCCAGCATTCAAAATTAAAATGTAAAACATGTGAAAAGTATGGGTATATTCTCTATTGTTTGAATTGAATTTAGTATGAGATAGTCACAAGCACAGACTGGTGATAAATGTAATCTTTCACAAATTGATTTTGTTGTTTTGCAACTGTGTGTACCTGTCATTTGTAATCTAGTCTTTCTATTATTAACGTGGCTATAATATATGCTGGTAATTATTAATGTAATACTTCATGTACTTTTATCATTTAATTGAATATAATTTTAATGTTTTAAAATGTCACAAGAAAAGTGTTGTGGACATATAGAAACACCAGGTAAAGATAGCAGGTAAAGATAAAATAGAGACTTGCAATCTACATGTAATCATAAAGTAGACAGATTCGTTTACAAGAAATGTGTTATCTACTTTAAATCAGTAACTGATATCAATTCCCAAGTAATCTACCCAACTTCCATACGGCAGTTATTTCAGACTGTACATTTGTGACTTTATTTGTAATACAATGGCATTTACTGAACATTAGCCGGTAGTAGTATTATCAAACGCAAGAATAAAACCTATTTTTACAGTATTTTGCGATTGCAGGAATATGAACATAAATGGATATTGTTTGATAAAAAAATAACACTGAAATTCATTTCCAACATGTCAGTGTTTATCTAGAGATCGGTATATTTGGTTATGGCCGATTAAAGTTATTTGTCTTGTTCCAACACACATGTATTCAGTTTTGTTGTAAAAAGTTTTGCTCCATTAGATCATTATAATTAACTGAATTGATAAAGCAGAATCATTTTTGGAGTGTTGAAGGAAGATAAAATATACAGTAGGCTGAATAACACACAACCAGGATTATATTGTTTATTTCTTATTCTTCCCTTGTATTTTCACTACGCTTAGATATACCGCTTGAAACTCCCCTGTTCCAATATTTATAGAGGTCATTGTACCTGAATCATCCTGAAGTGCATTATTGTCCTGCCTCGGTACGAATTTGTCACTTTAACAGCTCTACTTATTTTGTTTTTCTGAAGAATTTTTTCATTTCTTTTTTTGTTATTTCTCCAATTTCTTACAGCTTGGTACACCTTGGCAGAATGCCACATGTTAATCTGAACTTTATTTTATCACTGGAATCCAAGAGCTCTGTTCCTCCCCACAGGCGCAGACCAGATGAAGGCCGACAGATCTTTCGATGACAAAGTGAGTTATTGCATCTTACAAAATGAGTCTTTTCCACAGTAGGTCCAAACTCCCAGCTAGGCAGTTTACTGTTTACACGAACAACTGTGATTTGACCTTTAAATCCTCTCCCGTGAAGGATTTGGTCCCCTGAAACAGAGCATGCTTGAATACACGATCAAAACTCCCAATAAACTCAACTGCATAGTTGCACAAAAAGTTCAGCGTGACTTTCCGTGTTGGTGCCTGCTGTTTTGTGAGGGTTTTTACTGGACTAACCGGTGGTATATCAGTACAGCCATGTCGTTCACCAGCAAAACTAAGCTGAACTCCCAACATGCAATTTCCTCGCATAAGACTGGAACAGCTCTGTGACATTGTTTTGAATCATTTCACTACAACAAATGTTGAAAAATGTTGAACTTGAGACTCAAGAACAATGGATGCTACTGGACATGAGACACCCCGTTGCAGATCTAGACAGATGGTGCTGGGGTAGAGGAGGGTTAAGACGATCACAGTCTTGCGCCTCCTAAACAGGATTTACTCTTTATTTTGAGCATAGAAAGGAACAAGCGGATGATTCAACAGCATGATTAAGTTTAAACTTTGTTTATTTCTTGCCCAAGAAGTTGGATGCTCTTTAGTTTTTCATTACTTATTTACATATTTTCTGTAGTCTGCTAAACAGTTGTTAAAAATTTATATTTAACACAGTCAAGGGGACTTCTAAGGGGACCAGTTCCAAAACACAACATTTGCAAATGTTTTGACCGGGGCTGAGTGTATTTTACACTTAAGCGGTGTACTTTTTGAACTGGGAGGTTTCTGATTAATTCTGATATATAAACAGCATAAAAAATCATGTTAATGCACTTGAAGTGATAGTCATAATGAAAATTCTGTCATCATTTACTCACCCTCTTTTCATTTCAAACCTTTATGACTTTCTTCAGCAGAATACAAAAAATATATTTTGAACAAAGTTCTGGAGCCCTTTCACTTCTGTGGTATGGACACAAATCCAATTCAAGTGAATGGGGTTCAGTTAACAGTATTCTTCAAAATATTCTCTCTTGTGTTCTGCGGAAGAAAGAAAGTCAAACAGGTATGAAATGACAAGAGGGTGAGTAAATGATGACAGACTCTTTATTTTTGGTTAACTATCACTTTAATAATACGATGGATGTACTTACGAATGATAGCAAAATTATTTGACGCATCAACTGTCCCAACACAGCTTGAGGAAAACGTTTATTTGAGTTTTGACAAGATATCCATCCAACTCCATTGTGAAAGTGTACATTTTTGCTATCAATGACAGTTTTGGTATTGTATTGGGTTTCCAATCGATGTCCAAAGAAAAAATAACTCAACTTGTGCATAAAAAAGTTAGATCTCGCCATGTGATGGTAGTATTAAATCCAGCATTTGTATCATGTTTTTAAAACAGTGTTTGGATAAGCTTTGGCACCCACATTATATATAATTGCGTGTTAAAACACAAGACATCTAAATGGTGTGAAATCACCCTGGCTCTTACTTGAAGCCTCCATAATGCTGTTTTGAAACGTCTAAAGATCAAGGTTAGCTGTGAAGTAATTTTGTGGGATTTAATACACAATAGTAGTTCTCAAGTCTGTCCACTCCGAGGCTTATGAGGACAAGGTCATTCACGGGCCATTACATGTCATTCCTCTGTGCTTGGAAAGCATATAATCATTGAGGGAATATCCACAGTCCCATTGACAGCACTTTGGCACTCCTTTGAGGCTATACACCCAACACTTTCTCTCTTCACCCTGTCTACCAAGGTTCTGAGGTTTGTGTAATTGTATTGGATTGTTAAGTTTCCATGCAGCTTTGTATTTCTTCCCTTTTGGGGTAAATCTGCAGTGGTTTTCTTTAAACTGAGCGTTCTGAAAGCCGTGGCTTCATCACCGTTTTAATTTCAACATTTAAACACTCTGTTAAATAATGATAATATCATTCCCTTTTCTCTAATCGTATTTCACAAAACGTGATCTAAGAAGTCTATTATACAAGACTAAGCATATGAAAGTGAACAGGAACATATGATAACCCTATTAAGGGAGTTTCCAATTGTGACACTGTGTTTACAAAAAAAGTCTCACAATCTAATTAGGATAAAAAGCATTAATTTCTTCATGATTAAATTGTTTTGACATATCTCATTCAATGTTAAAAAATCCGGGTTATTGTCATACGCCAAATGTTCTACATATTTTGTAAGAAGATTTTATGTAGAAAACAGTTATTCACAGAAAATGACTTAAGCTGAGTTTTCAAAGGCAGGGTCACAATTTTCATGTTTGCCATGTAACCTAGCAAATGTCCAGATTTGACTCAACCAGGGGTTGAAAAAAACAACAATGGTGAATTTTAGGGCTGTCAAATGATTAATGGTGATATACTGCACCCAGAATAAATGTTTTTTATCAAAATCCATGTCTGTGAACTGTGCATATTCATTTTGTATTTACAAACACATGCATGTGCATGTATATATATTTAGTAAAGATTTAGATGTATTTAGTTATATTAACCAATGAAATTATAGATAAACATTTATACATTTTTATGTTTTTCTTAAAGATTGCGTATTCCTCCCGACTCTGGGACCTTGATTTCCAAATGAAATGCAAAATTTACTTTCATCTGAAAAGAGGAATTTGGTCTACTGTGTTTTCTGAAGTCCGAAGTCAATGCAGCCATCTACCAGGAAATTTTAGAGCACTTCATGCTTCCTTCTGCTGACAAGCTTTATGGAGATGCTGATTTTATTTTCCAGAAGGACTTGGCACCCACCACACTGGCAAAAGTACCAAAAGCTGGTTCAATGACCGCAGTGGTACTGTGCTTGATTGGCCAGCAAACCCGCCTGACCTGAGCCCCACAGAGAATCTATGGGGTATTGTTAGGAGGAAGATGAGAGACAGACCCAACAATGCAGATGACCTGAAGGCTGCTATCAAAGCAACCCGGGCTTCCGTTATACCTGAGCAGTGCCACAGGCTGGTTGCCTCCATGCCACGCCACACTGATGCAATTATTCATGCAAAAGGAGCCCCAACCAAATATTGAGTTCATAGAAATGAACATACTTTTCGGAAACCTGACATTTCTGTTTAATATATCCATTTTTTATTGATCTAATATAATATACACATTTCTGAGACACTGAATTTGGGGTTTTTGCTATCTGCAAGCAAGGTTATTTTAGTTTACTAAAACAAAAGTTTTGAAAACGTTCCTGTTCTTTGAAATCAAATAAAATATTGAGCTGAATTTTTTTGTGAAAAACTGAACTCAAAGAACATTTGAAATGTTGCCTCCCAAAATTCTTTTAAGTCAGTTGAAAGCAGTAAAACTAAAATAATAAACAAATGCTAAAATAAAAAATAATTGATCTTATATAGCAACATTAAAAGTATAAAAAAAGACATTATAAAATGGCAAATGCATATACCAAAAGCTAATTTTAAATATTAATATAACTAAATAAAACTAAAATCAAAACTATTATAACTTTTTCTGCAAGCCATAATCATCAAAATATCAAGAAATAAAGGCTTGAAATATTTCACTCCATTTGTAATGAATATATACAATATCTGGGTTTCACTTTCTGAAATGAGAGCCAAAAAAATTGACATTTTTCATGATATTCAACATTTTTTGAGACGAACCCTGTATGCATGTAAGTGTAATTCTTTATATATACAAAATGAATTTGCACAGTACACAAACATATTTTTTAAACACAAACTTTTATTCTGGATGCTATTAAACGCGATTAATTGTTTGACAGCCCTTACGAATTTAAATTCAACGCTTGGTCTCGTCCATATTTTACACAACCTTTGGTTAAACTTTTAAGAGTGTAGTGCAGTATACTAAATATGTTTTATCCTGTATTAATGGAATGATCCATTTATAGAAGAAAGAGATGAGACAACTGTTATGCACAAACACGTTGCCATTTTAATTAGATTTTCGACTTTGCTGAAAGTCTTTCAGCTGTTTCCACAAATGCATCTGTTGGCTCACTCTAGATCATCAAAAATCACAGATTTCTCCTTGTGGCGTATGAGGAAACTAAGTGAGAGCTAGCAAGAAAACACAAGTGTTAAACTGATCACACTTTTAAGTATATAAAACTGACTCCGTTTGAAATAAGTTGGAAACAAGAGTTATGGGTGTGTGCTTACGGGTAAATTGGGGTGAGAATTCATGCAGTGGTTGCGAATCCGCAAACGAGATAAGAAAACGGAAGGGTAAACTGCTTTTCATGAGATGAAAAAGTGTGTGTTTGTGCCTGGCAAGCCCAGCAGGAGGGCAAATGGGTGATAATGAAACAATGGTGTCGTAAATGCCGGGTTGCTCTGCTAGAGGACGAAGTGGCAGACGTGTTCTGTAATATCTCTGTGGGTCAGAACCTGGCCGCCTGGTTCAACGCAGCGCATGGGGGGTGCAAAGTCAGGGTCAAACTGGCCTCTCTCAGGAGCGATGCAGACACGCGCATCTAAAACCAGCGAGATGTGAGGGGCTTTGCAGTCGCAACACGCCATTAGAGCTCATGCACAGCAGGGGTCTCTTTGCCAAGGCTAAAAATGAGCCACTGTCAACTTGTTTGCGCAATGGCCACGTAACCGTACGTGTCTGCCAGTGTGATTGCTTGTTTACTTTGGGTATTATATGCATTATATAAACGTTTTTGACCTGGAAAGGACATTGTTTTGGGAGCTTTCTGTCAAAAGTAGTTTGTTGTTTAGAGGTTTCTTCATAGATTTAATCTTCTAAGATTGTGTCAAACAAAGTTACAGTAGGTAAGGCTGAATAACTATGCCAATACCAATATATTCATCTGTTTATTTTCAAGAATTTTAGAGATATTTTTCTTCTTTCGTCACATAACTTTGACTGAAGTAGCAGGATGACTTCCCTAAAGGAACTTCTTCACCAATACGCCCATATTCCGGTTTGGGTATTCTGTCGTCACCTATTGTGCTACGCCATTTAATTACAGAAATCAAGCATCGAACAAAATGGCCTTAATATTAAGTTGTGTAAAGCTATCAAATTAAACCTACGGCACTGCTGTGCGCTGTCTTTCCAATCCATCACATCTTGATTCACCCCCTCCACAGTTTTCCTCATTTTCTTTAAACTGTCTCATTTGTCATCCCTTTGGAAACAAGTTCTCCTCTTGTCTTGCTTCCTCTTTTTCTAATCAGAGAAAAAATATGATCTCCTGACTCCTGGAGACTTTAATTATAACCATGGGCAGGATCTGAGCAACCGCCCAATCAATAATGCATATCAGAGTTTAATACTACAAATGCATATATCCTCTACACATCTTAAACTCTTGTGCACAGGATGACTGTGTGTAAGGCCGGGGAGTGCTTTGCCTTCCATCGCGTACCTGCAAACTCGCAGCTTTCCGTTTTAAATCTAAACATGGCATTCTTGTGAAGCGTATGGATCCGAAGAGTTTTTACCCAGGGGGTCCTTGGTAATTTATAAAATGTCCTCGGGTGCCATATTTGGAACATTCAATGCACAGATACAGGGAACATCATAGCATCAGGCGGGAATGCTGCAGGAAAAGCGCGTTCTAAACGTCATTTTTGCACCTTGAAAAGCCTTGCTGAAAGGGACGAACGCAGTGTCGCCTCGGATTAAGAGAAAACGGCGTTGATATTTATTATTCAGTTTGACTATATGATCGAAACGGCTTTGTTTTAAGAGAGAGTTGCCAATATCCCCTTCAAACTTCCCATTTCTAGTGAGTAAGGCACTTGGGCGCGATTGATATTCGTCCGAAGTTTCAGTCACAGAAGCTGTGGTTTACAGATGATATTTAATATTTATTTTAGAGACTGATCAATTCCCTTCATAATATACTGTATTAATTTTGCCAGGATCCACGCGGATTACATTTGTATTGCTTTTATCTGCTTTTTGAACTTTCTTTTTTATTACTTTCTTATAACTCGCATCAATCATGTTCTGCACTTTATCTCTCTTAATAACTCTTTTAACACCAGTTAAGCAATTTATTTACTTAATCCTGCATGTTTTAAAGGGCTCACATGGCGCGAATAAGTGTTTTTCTGTGTCTTTGGTGCGTTATAAGTTGCCCATGCATGTATTAGACGAAAACATGTCGGAACATTGTTTGGGATCAAATATGCATTGCATCCAAAATCAATTGCTCACCCAGACCTGTCTGTAAAGCCTCATGTAACCACATCAACAAATCTCCTTCAGGTCATTGTATGAATTGACTAAGACTGCCCAAATGTATACACTGATAATGTAGGCGTACCTGTCTCTGTCACATGCTTGCAGTATTCGACCAATCACTACGCACTGGTTAACTGCACTCTCAGAAAAAAAAGTACAAAACGGTACCTTTAAGGAACAAAAGCTTGTCACTGGGGTGGTACCCTCAAAGGTACATTATTGTACCTTGAGTCAGGGGAGCAAATTTGTACCTTACTTGTTTGTACCTTCTAAGGGCCAATACTGTACCTTTGAGGATCAATAATGTTCCTTAGACAAAGGTATAATAAAGTACCTCTGGAAAAAGGTACAATTTTGTCGCATTAAGGTACCGCCCCAGTGACAAAGCCATTTTGTACCCTTAGGTGGCAAAAAAGTTCCTTTTTATTCCTTAAGGAGTGAAAGAAAATAAAGGCAAACAACAACTAACTGAATTTTAGACATTTATTTTAGTCCATATATGGAAAACAGTTTAATTCACAGATTCAATAATAATTCATCTCACAACCATACAATGTAACATCCCAAAATAAAATGCCACAATGTTTAGGATGTCATGTCTGATATAAAAAAACATTTAAAAAAAATGAAATACATTTTTTAAGAAGCATTTCATTGACCAACTGACAACTTCATATTGCCACTCCAAAAACAAAATGAACAGCGATATCAGAGAATAGATACAGGGAATACATACAATGGAATCATTTATCTTTTCCTTCTTTCAATTTCATGAACATCACTAATAAGAACAGCAATATAGTGCAGAAAAACATAAGTTTATTATCAAAGACCAAGCAAAACACTTTAGCACACCACACCAAAGTAAAGAGAGTCACTTAACGGATAAACTACATGACACTTGATGTGTTCTGGATTAAAAAACACAAACTTTGAGCTCACCCACAACGCTCTACAACCCTCCCAACACAGTTTAACATAAATGCCGCATACTAACAAACAGTTTATCATCGACACAGTATGTATCCAAAGCATGAAAATCCTTCACCTCAAAAGGGTCAAGGACAGTCCAGTCCTGTTCATATTTCACCAAGTAGGCGTAATAGTGATGACAGAAAGAAAGAGGAATTAATAGTTTTCCACATAACGCCCAATCTGTGTGTATGTTTAGAATATATTTGACCTGAAAAAACAAAGGTATTTTTTCACAGTGCAAATGACCCACAACAAAGACATCTCCCACACGGTATTTAACACTGTTAATCACAACCTCTGTTACTCGGTTGAGTGTAATGTCCTGAAAATTGACATGTTTGTACCGCTCACTAACAGTTATGGAATGTCTAAGAGCTGAAGGAAGAGACTGTAGCAGTGTGTTAACACTGCGTCCCATAACCCTCTCATACTCCCCAAACATATTAGTTGAGGAAAATTCCCAACACTGTCTAAACTGATGGCGGCTGCTTAAAGTTGATGTAACATTGACAAAATTCCTTGAGGAACTAGCTACCCGTTTGAAATACTGATGTTTCCCTTCAAATCTCATGCACCACAAAGACCGTAAAGGACCGTAGGACAACATTAGACGAGAATAATGGATCAAGTAATGACATTTTGGAGTTATCACATTTCCAAACTCTTTTTCCATGCCACACAAAAACTCAGAAACTAATTGGTCAAGAAGAAGAAGGGACTCTTTTTTTACAACCGGTGCCATTACAATGTCGGCAATTTCACGACACAATAAATAGATCCGCCAGTAAGTGCAGCCTTCAGGTACCCTGTGTGCCATCAAGATAGGAAGTAGACGGAATAAACACCACTTCTGTGAAGCAGATCCAACAACACTGGATCCATGTAAAATATTTTCTGAGAAAGACACAGGCTTATTTGTCCTATCATTTTGTCCAATGGACATCTTTCTTAGTTCTTCATTTAGTTCTTGTATGGTTATATGTTTTTCTTGATGAGCTTTACATACAACAAGCCTCAATACTAACGGTGCTACACCCTCCAAGAAATCATGCATGACATCTGGAGGAAGAGATATTGTGACGTCAAAGTAATCTAACTGGTCAAATACACATCCACCACGAACTCCATACATTCCTTTGTTTTCTGGATTTTGTTTTACACATTCTAAATGATATCTGTGTACATCAACATTTCTTAAAACAAAATCAGATTCACTGAAGTTCTTTTTCATCTCAGAGTGAGTAGCCATGCAGTATCTACAGATTCGACCAGCACCAAAAGACATGGCAAATCCACCTATCATGTGCAATGACAGATTGTCTCCCAATATTGCAGCTACAGCTCCAAAAACATGCTTCTCCATGCCATTAACAATGATATTAAGTCCCTCTGATGACAGTTTCTTAAGGTCATCAAGTAATGGCTTCAAAATTACATCTAAACCAAACTTTTTTACGTGAACGTAACGGACAAGCAAAGCTAGATGGATATGTTTTAACTGTGAGCAGTACTTTGAACCTACGTTTCCAACAGTGTAGTAGAATGCACAAAGTTTGTGCTTGTTGCGTTTAGAACCCAGCGGATTACACACCTCAAATTCATCCTCATATAGGTGTAACCTTAGCGCATCTGGATTATCTGCAAATACCTTGTGGTTCCTGAAATAAATTCCGTCTCTATAATCAGTTAGAACATGTTCATCTCTTTCACAGCTTCGCTCTCTCTGCATAGAATCCCAAACATCTTCATGAGAGCAGTATTTCTGAAGTACATCACAAATGGATACATAAGAGTAGCTTCCAACTTTACGACCACTTGGGTCTCTCAGTGCGTAGTCTACAGGTTCAGTCATTTCAAGGTTGGATTTGCAGTAGTTTTTCAACATATGTGGAGACCTAACAAGTTTTGATGCCTCTGAAAAAAAGTCAGAACTCTGCAGAACTTCATAAAGTTCAGGACAAGATTCCACATTGAAGCCATTTTTTTCAAGATGATATTTTAGAAATGCATCATAGTTTGCTTTAAAGAAGTCAAACAAAAAATTTACGTCATCCAGTATTTCTTGTTGAACAGTCTGAGGAAGGTGGTTTTTTTCCCTCGATTTCAGAATAAAGCCAAAAAGATTCTCTCTAAACTGCACTAACAGTTCATTCATCTCAGGAGGTTCAGGAGGATTGACAGCATCACTGGGCCCCTGCTCCTCCTCGCCCACTACTGTTTCCTGGATATCATGAGCAGTGGCTCGTCTGGCTGTAATGTCTTTATGCTTCCTGTAAATATGTCGTCGAAGGGACTCATATTTAGAAAATGTTGATTGACAGTTGTTAAGGCCACACGTTATGGTAAAATGTGGCTCATGTGCATGAACAAGTCCGATGTGTTGGATTAACTTCACCAATGTGAAGGCTCTTCGAGAGCATTTAGGACAGCTGAATGGTGTAGGCATTGCGGTTGTTGATTAAGCTAAAATGTTGAGTACCCTGGTCACACTAACAGGTAGAGGCTTATCACCAACCTCAGACATTTTTAGAACATATCGCTGAATGAAAATCAGGGTGTTCTTCAGGCGAGATGGATATACCACGTTGTAGATGAAGTAAGCACAAAAAGCAGCAATAACACCTTCCTCCAAACCAAGCGCCTTGCAGACTGACTGCCCATCCAGTTTGACCACTGCAGGGACCCTTTGAGTCAGCACACTCCTCCAGTCAGCGACAGCATCGAGTTGTACAGTAGGATATGGCGATGGTGGCTGATCCTGCAAGAGATCATAAAGTTGCAAGAGATCATAAAGTAGTTAAAATGCAGAAATCTACCACAAACATTCATTAAAAAAAAAAAATCCCATCCCTACGTGCGCATAGGAAACACGCCCCCCTATCGGCTATGCTCCTCGGCAGAAATATTCATATCTGCCGATGATGGTTATTTTAAGCTTGTATCGGCCGATACCGATGTTGTGCCGATATCATCGTGCATCCCTACTGGAGACAGGAACTTTTAAATAAAATTAAACACATAAAAAAATTCATGCATGCATTTTTAGCCATATTTAGCTTTGCGGCCCCCCATGTCCACACCAAAGCCACCATTGATAGCTAGAAACTTTGTATTATGAAATAAGACATCCAAGGGATGCATATAATTCTACCAGTCTCTGTGGGAGGTAATGTTAACAAAAACAAAAAAGTATATGCAAATTACACACCTCCCCAAGTATGACGAGAATGTCATTTTTCTCCCTGAACAGGATCGGTAACAGCAGGATTGCAGCTCTGAAATCAATCCCTGAAAATTAAGTAAAAAAAGGAAGTGTATTACGTGAATGTACAGTGACAAATAGAAAAGAAATGAAGCTTAAATGGCTCCACAACACTAGGGGTGACCATGGCTGATCAGTGAGTCACTTACCAGGGACATCTTCGGTGAGGGCAGCCTCTCTTTCCTTCAAAGCCAGATCTGCAAGGGGAGATTTCCTTTGAGTCAACCTAAGGACTTTGGGTACTAGGACCTTAAAGCCATCTTCGAATCTTCGGCAGATATTCATTTCATCATGAAGCCGGGCCATTTCCTGAAATAGCTGCAATACAGCACAAACAAACGGGAAACATGTCACATAGGATTTTAAAATTACATTTCAAAGAGAGCCTTTAGTAATTTAATATGAACTCCAACACAAATGTAAGGAAATAAATGTAGACAAACCCCGCATGGACTCTTAAGGAATGGATATTTGTTAATGGCTTCTTTGACAGTCATCCCATTGGCAATCTCTCGCCTTCTCCAAGCAAATGTCCTCATCATCCGTTCCTCCACCATTCGGTCATCTGGCTTTGTCTTCCGGTACTGGTCCTGCAGGACTTTCACATGGCTCGCTACTGAGGTATCATCCTCCCCAATAATATCCACCTCCTACGACACAGAGGGATGACAAACATTTGCTCATTTGACAGTTGCTTTTCCCCTTTTTAATGTTTATAAAAAATGAGCCCTTAATAATAATTTATTACATTTTATATAGCGCTTTATCATAGCTACTTAAAGCACTTTACAGGGGGGACTATTCTCTACCATGCTGGGTTAAGGGGCTAACCATTGGGCCACACTGCTTATGTGTAAAACATGCACACATAGATACACAGCAAACCAAAGAAGATGCTCTGACCTTTGATGCCTTGGCTCGTTTGCTTGTGTTTTCTTCCTGTTGTAAAGGCTTTTTGTGATGACCAAATTTCTGTTTCATTCTTCTCACCTCTTCATCATCTACCAGTGGCACCCGCTCATATTTGAACTTATGTTTGAGAGACATGTGCCAGGTATGCTATTTAAAAGAATATAAAATAGAACAATTAAATAAGCATACAAACCAGTTGCAGAAAACTGAAAGCACAAGCATGAAAATACATGGTGGAAAACAATGTGTGCATCAAAATGCTGAGAACATAATTAATATCTTGACTGCATAAGTACTCTAGGTATAATAAATAAAAGGTTGGCAATTAATAACCTGTCAACTCACATAACCATTGCCTTCTTGTCCTTTAAGAAAGGGTATTTCAAAATCAGGGCCTTACACACTTTCACGTACTCATCATTGGTCGGAAACCTGAAACAGCGATGCAAAAGAAGGTGAGGAATGTAACATCAGACATAGTATTAATAACTCAAATGCCGTGATCCGGTTGGGTTGCAAAACTTACATTTTGATCAGGGCCATGGTTTCATACAATGTTCTTATGATTTTGTTGTGATCGGATCTCTCCATTTTGCATGGTGGTTTTTGGTCCAACTTTGTCTGAACATCTCTGGGAAATTTAGGAATGATGAAAACTGCGGGGAAGGCTGATGATGGGATGGCATGACTATGATGAAATAAAACAATAGTCTTAAAATGTTGGCAAATGAACCACACAGTAACAATACAATTAAAGTCCTGCAGAGTAAATGTTACTTCATTAAAAGTGTGCAAGTATCATCAGGAAAATGTAGTTAAACTATTAAACCATTGTAGAAAGAGTAAAGGATCCAACCAGTTGTGTTGTGTTTAATGATCTCATCATCTCAGCTGGACTTGTAGCCGTTATATTGTCGGCTAGTTTAGTTCAGAATGAAACATCAGATTTTATAAACTACATGTAACTAGTAACTAAAGTAACTAGTAACTAAAGTAACTAAAGCTGGAATAGATGAATGTAGTGGAGTAACTAAAGTAACTAGTAACTAAAGCTGTAACAGATGAATGTAGTGGAGTAACTAAAGCTGTAACAGATGAATGTAGTGGAGTAACTAAAGTAACTAAAGCTGTAACAGATGAATGTAGTGGAGTAACTAAAGCTGTAACAGATGAATGTAGCTGAGTAAAAGTAGAAAGTGGCATGAAAAGAAAAGACTTAAGTAAAGTACCTCAACATTTGGTCTGAAGTACAGTACTGGAGTACATGTACTTAGTTACTTTCTACCCCTGCATTCAGACTACACAGACTACATAAACTACCAGAGCCAGGTGAATTCAGATCCAGGTAAAAAACGTATTCAGTGGTAACCTTAATGCTATATTACATTGCTATGAGATATAGAGTTATTTTCCATGGTTCTACTTAGGCCTAACGTTATAACAATGACATAACATTACTGTTACCGGTACCTTGATTCCGGTGTAGCCTTCTCTGAATGTACCGGGACAGGCTCGAGGGTTAGTGTCACGGTTTCTTTCCACTGTTGAACAAATCGGTTGAATTTTGCTTGCTTCTTAAACGATCCTTCAAAGAGGTATGAAACCATCCTCTCAGTCAATCCATAGTCCACTGCTTCTCCGTCAACTTCATTATCTAGACAATAGACAAAAGAAAAACAGCAATGTTAACAACCACTGTGGTAACAGCATACAACAATTTAAAAAGGCACATTATGTCAAAAAGGCACATTATGTCAGAATGTAACGTTAATGTACGTCAATGGGGGAAAAAATTGTTTTGATCGTTTGATTCATTGGGTATTTTCCCTCATTTCTAGAGGTATGGGCTTGCCGTTTGGTCCAGACTTTGAGAAGCCCTAATATCCATATAAAAACATATTGAAAGTATTAAGGCGTAGCTAACGTTACCTCATTAGAGACTACAGAAATACGTCTCTCTCTCACACACACACAGCCGCGAATATTAATATAATGTAACGTTAGGCCTATCTTATTTTTTTTCCAGGACAGCGGGGAAAGTATTGAAATAAGTTAAAACCATTAATGATAGTAATCGGTTTATTTTTTATAACAGCAGCTAACGTTAGTAATGTTAACGTTATTGCTACTCGAAAGGGAGGTTAACCGTTGGTCGGTTCTGTCAGTTAACCTGATGTTGTAATTTAACGTTAGTCTTACATGGTTTTACGAAGATGGTCTAAAGACAGTTTGACGAGAAAATAAAGACTTTTAAAAAATAAAGAATTTCAGAACAAAACTGTTGGGCGGCAAAAACTTTTTTTTCCATCGTTCTCCTCTGACCTAGCTAACGTTAAATCAGAACACAATACTTTTCGGCGGCAAAAACGCTTCTCATCCAACTCTGACGCAGTCGTTTTATAGCTAACGTTGACGTTAGCTCGATGGTGAACTGTAGCTAAGATAGTACTTATAATAATAGTATGTGGAATGGCAATATGAGACATAAAACTGCTAATGTTTTAACTAACTAGTTAATGTTAATAATGGCAATCGTCAATGTCGAGTCTAGCAAGCTAATCTTGACAGAGTATGAACTTGGCTAGCGTTAACATTAACAGTAAAAGTTAACTTCCAACTTTGAATTAACACCACAAACACTGATTAAAAATTTAAATACTTTACCTTTGAATTTACTTCTCTCCTCTTCAGTGACCTCAATCCCAAAATTAAATAACTCCGTGATTAAATCCTCCGTGGATAAATGACGAAGTGCCATCCTCCCGAATTTGATCGACACTGACAGAGATTGACAGTTGGAATCACTGTCGATTCACTCATGTATACTTCCGCGCTGCAATATTTATGCTTCCGCCGAGTCGAGCTCTGGCCTGTAGCTATATCCTTTCAATAGAACAATTATCTGTCCGTTTCATTCTAATGTAAATAGGGTAAAGGGTTTGAAAACCGAATTCTTCAATACTGTTTGTGAATATAAATAATTACATAATCCTCATTAACATGATTAAAAATGATTCAAAGGGACACTACACACACACACACACAAGAAGAAAACATTCTGATTTGTTTTGCCCATATCTCAAAACTTTACAGTTAATTTGGTTTAACAATTATTGAGTTATTGAGTTTGATAGTATAGGTTAACTTGTGTTTATTATCGAGAGATGACATTTTCAGCATCCACTAATTCCTGCCATTTTACATTTAAAAATTAAGGTACAAATATGTAAGGGACAAATATGTACCTTACACATCGGAAAGCCTACAATGTACAATGGAAGGTGCATAATTGTACCTTAAAGGTGCATAATTGTACCTTAAAGGTGCACAATTGTGCCTTAAAGATACATTTTTGTACTTTTAAGGGTACATATGCAAAGTTTGTACCTTAGGGAACAAAAATGGACCTGTATTGTACCTCTTTTTCTAACAGTGTGGCCAATCATAGCATACCTTGCTTTTCAGTCAATGAGCTTTGTGAAAAATCTATGCGCAGAGAGGCGGGGCAAAGAGGAGATGCAAAAATGCACGGGTTGAATCTTAAATCGTGTATACACATTGCATTACATCTAAAACAAACGATAATATGCGGTTTAGCCGTGTCATATGACCCCTTTAAAACCGAAACTAAAATGTCAGATGCCAGATCATCGTGATATTCGTAATGTATGGCATGGGCAGAATGTCTGTTAACCCCTTCTATCCGGCTGTCAGCCTGCTGCCAGCTTCATTTCTGAATGAAACGCCTACTTTTCCTGAACCAATCAATTTGCAGTGGAACAAAAATCAAGCAGCACCTGCTATATTTTATTATTCTGTGGTCACAATTTTCGGTTCACATTGAAATTATACCCATTAAAGTCGGTATGTTATCCCCTCTCAATCAAGCTCTGGCCTGAACTGAGATGACCTTATACAAGCTGTAAATAAATAAATGAATTCATCAAACACATGCATTGATCTTGGAAAGAAAATGCTGTTCACAATATTTTACTGTTGCAAAAAAGTTAGCGCTGACATTGTCGGTGTTGAATGAATATGGTTAAGGGTCAAACAATGGATTTTGTTGAGAGGGAGAGAGTTCTTATTTATTATTCATGTTGGCTATGGAAAAAACGAATATATAAGATTGCTCTTATACCTCTTTAATAAATATGATGCAAATAGGTTTTATTTGTATTGCAAACGAATGTAGGGTATTACAGTATAAAATATATTCTGCTTTAAAGTTTTACTTCAAAGGATTCCTTAAAGGTTTAAGTTAAATTAGCTTTACAAGTCACTTGACCTTAAATTAAATTAAACTGACTTGCACAACAAAGGTCAAATTGAATGAACCAGATTATGTTAAGTTATGTGAATTGCGAATAGGTTTTACAAGTAGGTTTAATATTATTTAAATGCTGCTGCTATGTAAAGCCAGTTTGATTCAACTTAAAAATTTAAGTCAGCCTTTGAACTAAATGAATTTTTAAGTTGAAATAGGTGGTGTATTTACTTTGTATGAAGGGGTATAGCAGGTTCAGGTGGGAGCATTTGCGGAGGCTTTTATTCAAAATGATTTCAAGTGGATTCAAGGTACAGACTGTTTTCTGGAAATACGAATAAAAAACATGATCTTGGCATTGTAAGCTCCCTATCCTCTACCGAATGAAATACATGGATCTTCTAATGTAGGTTGTATATTTAAAGGTAAAAAAGCAGATAAAGTTTTATCTTTTGTAAAAACTAAATAGTATAGCAAAGAATATTGTATTTTAAATGTGTTAAATATTATACAGTATATTTACAGTTCATTATATGTACACTATTGTACATATACTGTACACAATATGTGTAGGGGGATATCTCTCCACGTTTCAAATTTCAAATGCAGCTAGTTCACCTTCTGCGTATGCTCTCCAGCTTTCAGATGTTTGATTGCAGCAGTATCCTAATGATGCTATCCATCAATCCTGCTGGCCATCGTTTTAATATTCCTGCCAACGCTCTCTCCTAAAAAAAAATGGCCGTCCATCCAAATTCACCCCCTCTATCCTGACAGACGCTTTTGTGTTGCTGCATCTCCGCTTGGACAGTCAAAATGGAGGCCCTGATTTATAGACAAAGGCGTGATGTGGTGAGCCGGCTTGACTTATTGCAAGATTCTTCCTCACAGATAGACAGAGACCTCATCTCCTCCGCACACTGTTATGACTCTCCTAGCATCCATCAGACAGGAAATTGGGTCCCAGATAATGAAACGATAGCGTTCATCACAACAGTACGTACTTCGGTAACATCAAGTCGCTACGTGATGCGAAATGTCTCCCCTTGATCTGTGCTTGCAGACCGGTGATTAATCTGCTCCATCTCCACATCACAGATCGTCTTACAGAAATAGACTGATGTGTGGAGGGGACTCGTAAGAGAGTGTTTCTCTAACAATTAACTGGAGAAGAAATCATGACTCCATTTTTGTCATTCTGTCACTGTGATTTTGTCTGCCATGGAGAATGGAGGGGAGCTGGAGAAAGCTCTAAAAATACCGAGCACAGTACATGATGTTGGCAGCCCCCCCTGCCTTCTTCGTAATGTACAGCTACTGTTGATTTAGCTGAGCATACAGATGTCAATGGGGAGGAACGGCAGTGCTTCTCCCAACCCTTAGGGGGCAGTGTTTACATTTTAATTTATCTCACTGGACAAGGATTACGTAAGACTTAGTTTTTTGGCCTGGTGTATACTTTTTCTTTCTTGGCAAGGTTGCTGACAACCTGGGTTGGAAATTCCACAGGTTTTGCCTCATTTTCAAAAAATTTTCAATGACAAGAAAAGAGAGAATCCAAGCAGTCTCAGATTGAGAGTGTAAATTTGGTGACCTGTTGTATGTCTATTTTGGATTAGATCATTTTTTATTAGATAGTCCTTATAAAGAATTACACAATTGACAGGCGATCAAGACCACATGACTGATGCAGAAACCCCACATGTCATAACAATGTCATCAACATCCTGTAGTTTCAATGGTTACGTTTTCCTTCAAAAGGTGCTATATTCTACTCTGCTCCTGTGCTAATTTTTGATCAGTTACCAGTCCAAAACAGAATAAAACATAGTGGGCTAATAGTTTATTTATGAAATATTTATTTCAAAACTGTTATACTTTCTTCCTGCAAAAATCACAAAAATATATTTGAAGAATGTTGGTAACCAAACCACGGCAGTACCGTTTCACTTGAATCGGTTTGTTGCCCATACAAATGAAGTGAATGGGTACAAACGTTGTTCAGTTACCAGCTCGGTTCAAAATGTCTTCTTTTGTCCTGCGGAAGAAGAAAGTCACAGAGGTTTGAAATGACTTTTCATCGTAAATTGGTGATAAATTGTATTTGATTTTGAAAGCTGTCATATGGACTTGATCTATGAATATACTACTTTTATAGAA
>SOYY01000037.1:0-55990 GCA_008369825.1 Triplophysa tibetana | reverse complement strand
GGCACAATAAGGTTTTATATATAAAAAACAGCTTAAATCAAATAAATTGAGGTTACAGCATTCATCAATCTTTGTTATAAGAGCCAACACATTTGTTTGTCTTAGTTCACTGAGCATTAACTTATGTTTTACTGTAACAAATACATGAGTTAAAGCTGTAATGGAATTTCATTAAGATTAATAATTGCTGTAGAAGTATTATTCATAAAAGTGTATCGCTGCTATTAAGAAAAAGGTCAAAATAGTTTCACCAATGTTACTAAAACATTTATTTAGCTGATGCATTTATCCAAGACGTCTTATACCCTTTTCAAATGAGGAAGGTTTCACCATTTTGCGCTAGAAGCCACTATTTCACTTTGAAGATTATAAAGTGAACAGATTAATCTAAAAAACGGAGAGTTTTGAAACAAAAGGCATACATATAGTTCAACATATCTATTAATACCATTTCCTGAAAATAAAAATGTATTCAGATTGTCCATTGATATTGTCCAACCATCACACTGAAGATCCGAGAACCTTTGCCGCCTTGAATGGACGAGGGCAGCCCAAGAAGCCATATGATTGACAGGTAAAGTAACCAATCTGCTTCATTTGTGCCACTCCGTATTACTGGCAGTCTGGTGTGCATGAACCTTTACAACGTTTATGAGTTTATGCTGGAACCCTTCCACACGTTTAGAATTTAGCATTTAGTCGACCGTGATGAACTCTCATTGTAACCAGTGTAAACGCAGCTTACTTATTCTATCAGACGGCTTTGTGTTGTTTCTAGGTGGACCACAAAAGAATGTGATGCGTGACTAAAACAGAAAGTGGTGATACACAGGACCCATGTAGATCCGCACAAACGTGTGTCACCAGGAAGGCTCTTGGAAATACAAGACATTTAAGGAAACCTTGAAAATTGAGTCAAATCATATTACTGTATAAAAGCTTAAGTCAATTTTTAAAGAACACTTTAATCTGATAATCATTTTAGATTTTATTAAATTAGTTGTTTTTTAGAATGATGTAAATTTTTCATTGTACCAAACCAACACAAATATTTCAATTTCTCAAAGACCTATCAATTGGCCCTGTTTTATTCCTATACTTTGAATTGCTTTGGAAACGTTGTAAATTCTTAGAGTACTCCTGTCAAAAATATCTGCTGACACTTGAGTTTTGAAAGAGTAAGAGGGAATTTATTGGGCCACATTGGGGTATGAAAAATAATGATGACTGTTTGTTGAGAAACCCAGAGGAAATCATCTCCGGCAAACGCCAATCCAGCCAGCAATATGAGCACCTGAGTCTAACACAAAGGAACTCGACCAATCTATATCAGCACTAATGCAGCCCTGGGTTCTCCGAAAGCCACGTTTTCCACTTCAACCGATATCACAGATTGTGACTCAAAATCTCTGTTATCTTTTGGATTGTATCCTCCTGCTCTTCCTTTCCAGGCGCTATAAACAGGATGTCATGTGACATACACTGGATACTGTGTGTCATGGGAGCAAAAGATCATCCAGCTGCCGCCATGTAGATGTAAAAACGAAAGAAAGCGTCTTGATGAATATGTATCGTTTTTTGCGTGTGCACGGACAGCGCCTGAATGCATATACGCTCTTGTTCGTTGCAGAATGTGTGTTCGAGTCTCTCTTAAGCTTCAGGGTCAGCGAGTGGGCAGCACACCGGCACATGAACGCGTCTGGTGAGCTTCAGGTCCTCTGTGAGCGCTCTCTCTCTCTCTTTTTCATCTCTGCTCCCATTTTTCTCTTCTCTTTGAAGTAGCGGGGTTACTGTGCACTCATCTCTTGCGCTGGCCTTTCACTTATTTATGTATTGGTGGACTGAGGCGAGGTTCAGTTGATGCCTTGTGATCTCAAAGCCACGGTACACTTTGTACTGCACCGAACTGGTCAAAATGTAGTAAATCAATGGCGTTTTTCTCCCATCACAGTGGGAGAGAGAAAAAAACAGGTCTTGACTTTCTTCAAGACCTCTTCCATTTCATCCAAAGGGGCAGTCGAGGGTGATTCGCAGGCATATCCTGTTGTATCTCAGCTGGGATTTTCCAATAAACTGCTCTAAATTTAGCTGGTTTAAACTGGTCTAGGTTTGTAAGAACCCAGAATAGCAATGTCTTTTAGAAATGAAATGCATTGTTATTTAGTTCAATATATGTTTCCCAGATATATAATTTAGTCGGCAGTGCATTTTCTATACTACACATTCATGATAATAAAAGTTGGCATAAAATAACTATGCGGAGTGAAGGAAAGGGTGCAAAATGGCAGATGGCAGGTGACAAAACATTTTCAACTGTGTGGTTCTGTGAGGCGGATCGGTGTTGTGAGTTGCGATTGGCTGAGTATCCCGTCGATATGATGATGCCCGCCTCTTATGTATAACACGTGTCCCCAAATTGGCCTGAATTGTTTAAACTGGTGAAAATGAAAGATATTATTACTAAGTAAACATTTCACCCTTTCTGACAATAAGCAGATTCGTGGTAACTCTAAATTGAAATCTGTGGTTCTGTGAGTGAGCTAGTTAAAATAAGTTTAAAAAGCCTGTCATGACACATGCAGTGTTTATAAAGGATTTGATGACTGGGTGATGGTTTAAAATGAAAAGGAATGTTAATGATAGTATTAGCCAGACTGCTAGTAGTAGTATGAAGTAAGTTTAATGTTTTTTTATTTAGCAATGTATAAAAATGTTGCATAAAAATGTCTTTATACATTTTAGAAATCGAATTGCAATAACTATTATTGTTTCATCTGTAGGACTGCAAGTGAATCAAACTTGTGTCTGTAAGTTGCATTAGTTAAAGGGGTCATATGGCACGTACACGCTTTTTCTTTGGTGTGTTATAAGTTGCCCATGCATGTATTAGACGTGTAAAATTGCAAAAATTAATGTGTCGGAACAAAAGATATTCTATCTAAAAGCGAATGCTCACCCAGACCTGCCTGAAACGTCTCGTGTAACCACACTCTCACAATCTAAGTCAGTCCGTGGTATGATTTGACTAAGATCGCCCCAATGTATAAGCAAGTTACTACACACCTGTCAGTACAATTGCTTTGGAACCTGATGTTCCAAATGGTAAGAGGCGTTACACTTCCGTCACACGTTAACAGTGTTCGACCAATCACTATGCACTGGTTAACTGGCCAATCATAGCACACCTCGCGCTGCGCGCGTTACATCTAAATCAAACGATAATATCCGTTTTAGCCATGTCATGTAACTGTGTTGAAGCTCGTCATAAATTGTAAAGTAAGCTTGTCTTGTGTGTGAATCCACTTAATGGAGAATACTTTAAATGTGAAATATTATGTTTTAATTTCATTTTAACAAAAGTAAATGAATAGTTGGTCTGTATCTGCAATACCTTTTTTTTCAAATATTTCTGTTATTATTTTTATGGTCCGTTTACTATTTTAAGCTTATTGTTTACACACCACTTGTCTTTAAACCTGTATGACTTTCTTTCTTCTGCAGAACACGAAAGAAGATATTAAAAAATGTTGGTAATAGAAAACTGTTGGTACCCATTGACTTGCACTGGTTTTGTGTTCATATAATAGAAGTCACTGGGAACCAACTTTTTTTCAAAATGTCTTCTTTGTGTGTTTGTAGAAGAAAGAAAGTCGTATTGAAATGACAACAGGGTGAGTTGATGATGACAGAATTTTCATGATCAAAGTGAAATATCCTCTAATGCTTGACATAATGCAAAGAGAAGATATTTTGACCAACAACAACTGCTCCTGATATAATATACCAGAGGATATGCATATCGGGTTAAATATCACTATATAGTAAAATAACTGAAATGCATTCCAAAGAAACATACATGTATAAACTGTATGTGGTGTTAACACACATACAGTTGATTGTATGTGCAGTAGTGTCTTACTGTTCAAACTATTGATGATGAGTCAACTCCAATGATCAAACTCAACATGCAAGATCTCATCTACGACCACTGGATAGTGATGATTGATTTATTACTCACTGGAGTGGGTAATGACTACAGTCCAATTTCATTTAATGTTTGTGTACTGAAAAGTTTATTCTCTATGAACTTGAGCAAAACAGACAGGAAAATAAGCGGGAAAACAACAACAATGTGTTATGGTCAAATACAAGAAATTGCTTTTATTATTGTTATTTACCTTAATATACAATATACATCAAATGTCTTTACAGTATGGTCTCCTCAGTGTTTGATGATGCAGAATAATTCAAAATGATCAGCTACATAAGCAGTAAATGTAACTTCATAGTTGATATATTTAAAAGCACATTATAAACCAATAGTACAGTATTGTAGTCCAATATGTGTAGGCTATTGTTCTCTGTATATCTTTATCCATTTTAGTAATTGTTTTTTTCTTTTAAAATTGAAAAATGTGTGCCTACAAACTACTTTAGAATGGGGGATGGCATTGCAATGTAAGTATATACATTATTAAAAAGAATGCATTATCTAATACTGTAACGCTTTCCCTGCCTTCATCAGCCACGCCCCCTGTACAAAAGCCACTTCCCCATCATTCATGATCACTATCACCAGACTTTTAACCCCGAGACTACTTTACCCATCATGCACTCCACCTAAACCCCATCCCATGGATTCTATTTAAACCAATGTTTTGTCATATTGATTTTCCAGTCTAATTGTATTTGACTTGTTCTGTATGCTACCCTTGGGCTCGCTTTGTGTTATCTTGTTCCTTTTTACGCCATGGATGATATATATATTTTGGATTATTTTGCCTGTTTACACAGTGGATATTATTGTGGATTATATATTCCTTGGTTGTTTCCTACTTTCACCTGAGCACTTATCAGTTTGCCTGGAGTCATTAAACTATTTGTTCACTTCAACTTCATCTGTTGCATCGTTCCTCATCTGTGAGAGTGTTACAGATACATTATACATGTAACTTACATTACCAAAGCTCTTTAAAAGCTTGGCTACAATGTAGTGTTTATAGGTGCATTTATTTTTCAAGTTCAAATGTAAATCATTTATAGCCAAGTGACATCCAGTATGAAGCTCAAATAAACTCACTATTCCGCTATTAATTTCAAGCATGATGTCAAACTTCTCTTTGCCACTCACTGTTAGAAACACTTGTGTCTTTTAAATGATGATAAGAGCATGTTTCCTGGAACCGTTCCAAAAGGCATTTTCTAAACGTAGACATGATTTTTTTAATTATAGTTCTTGGAACAAGTGCTGCAATTCAAAAACCTGCATCTTCCAAACTAATGGTTAAAATGGGTTCCCTATTGTTCTCTAAAGTGGAGGAAGAGATCATGTGATGACTCCATAAATGACTAACTTTTCTGTATGGAGCTGTACTCTTCTCTACCAGCGCAGACTTTAAATTCAGTCCAAACACAAGCGCAGGCAGACTGTAAATGGAGCAATTGGCAAACCAGACACAACGGCATGACCTAGAATGAACCTTAGTCTGTTCATCATTGAAATGATTGTTTTATGGTCATTTTTGTGTCATATGATTGTAAAATGTACATGGTTTTATACTTCGCTATTTATTTTGATGTACTTCACTCTCATTTTGTGCATAAACTAAATGATCCAAAATCAAATGTAGTGTTTAACGATTATTAAACCAGCTTAAAGGGCCAGTGTATGCAAATTGTAGCATCTAGTGATGAGTCCCTTTCGAAGCACCAACGGCAGCTGACACAGAACTAAGTTGTCGTAAAATTTTACTTCTTTGCCCAAGGAGATAACGTACAGTATTTATAAAACACGCTCTGAAGTGCACTTTGTCCATGTAGAGCTACTGTAGAAACAACTAGTGAAATTCCACGAAAGGGGCTCAAGGTGTATGTACAATTCTAAGTAAGTCATTCTAAGGTAATAACAACATAACACTTCATTATGTAAGGTCTTTATACACCTATAGCCAAGTCTGAACCTTAGCTACTTTGCTAAACCCATGTCAAAAGATTAATCGTGACTAATTGTTTGTTCGTTCACATAAAATATGTGCGTGTATGGTGTATAATGATTATGTATATACAGTATATACACACACACATACATGAATATATTTAAGAAACATTTACATGTGTGTTTAGACATTTACATAATATGATAAATAAATGTATAATTTTCTTTAATGTATGTGTGTGTATTTATATACACATGAATGTTAAACACAGTACACACACATTTATGTCAACAAAAACTTTTATTTTGCAATTAATAGTCGCGATTAATACATTGCATTTCTGTCAATAGATCCTCCAAATATGACACTGTTACTTCACACAACGGTCTTATGGGTAGTGCTTGGACAAGGAATGCTGCTGTGATGAGTTTTGCATTTTATTCTGAACTGTAATTTTACAAAATGAAATGTATATTGTAAAAGAATGTTCATTTATTTATGAAATCTGGCAAAAATTCCCAGTTACAGAAATGGACTGGAAACCTTTTCATTTACATGTTTTGTTTGTTTATTTAAACATTTTTTTTAACAGTGAACCAAAAGGTGTATAAATTAGCCCTTTGGGTTGTTTCAACCCATGGTTTGATCAAATATGGACATTTTCTCCAACAGATTGGACCTGTTGACCCAAACATGGGTTGAAAACAACCAAGCATTACTGCAATATTGGCTCCACCAATGGTGTGAGTTTGGGACGGTACTTTCTGTTTGTTTGACTTGATTTAGGTGCAAAAAAGATTTTCATTTTTGAACTTTTTATTGACCATCAACGGAGTGACATCCTAGGTAAATTCCCAGTTCACTTGTGCTGCTGTTGCATTCTATTTTTCAGTGAACGTTCCAAAACTGTGCAGAAATAGCACTGTACATTAAATATTTAAATTAATTTCTTTCTAGCACAAGCGCTTCCTTTTAATTAAAAAATAGGCAAGTTGCCACCTCACTCACAATGTCTAGCTCAATTACGCATTAAGTGTATCAAACTTCAGGTATTTTAAAGAGCAGATTTAAATGTGTGAATTTTAGTGCTGAGATCTCGCTCCATAAAGTATGCCAGGATTTTGGAACACAACCAAGCCCTCATCTGAAATTCTGCAGAATTTCTGTTTGTACAAGGAGTTATGCAATGAATTACTTGATTTGCATAAATCATTTAGTGAATCATGCGTTAAAACAATGCACACAAGTTTGTGCAAATAATCAACGCTATCAGCAGCCGCTATTCATTCAAGTTAAATTCCTTTCTGATTGTTAAGGACATAGCTTATTAAACACACAATTCTCTTGACTGAGGGTTTATTATGCCGTGTAAACTGACAAACATCCCGTATTATAACATAGACTAGAATGTTCTCTTCTTAAGGGATACTTCACCCAAAAATTCAAATTCTGTCATCATTTACTCACCTTGGAGTTGTTCCAAATCTGTTTAAATGTCTTTGTTCTGATTAACGTAGAGAAAGATATTTGGAAGAATGCTTATAACCAAACAGATCTTGGACCCCATTGACTCCCATAGTACGAAAAATGACTTTCATTACTTTTTTTACAAAGAAGACATTTTGAAGAATGTAGGACAGCAAACAGTTCTGGGTCACTTTTAACTACCATTGTATTTTTCCCTACTGGTGTAGTCAATGGGGGAAAACCTCTGTCTGGTTATAAGCATTCTTCCAAATATCTTTCTCTGTGTTCATCAGAACAAAGAAATGTATTCAGATTTGGAACAACTCGAAGGTGAGTAAATGATGACAGAAAGTATCCCTTTCATGCAAAAAATGGCCGTCTAAATGAGTCCATACACCTTCCACAACTAGTTGGAGATGAAGATCTAACTCTATAATGAGCCGCTACATTGGAGATGCATTTCAGTGGAAGTCCTGTGTGACATTTGAAAAGGGTTATACGGCCGTCTGTCTCCATGCAAGTGGATTGGGGGTCCTGCATTTTCTTTTTTCTAGGTATGTCCATCAAGCTGACTCTTTAATCTGTTTAGCTTCTTTTCAGAACAGATAGCCCAACTTTTCCCTGCCTAATGGTCCTAACAACAAAAAACACTTCTTGTTTTTCAGTCGCTGCTTCGAGATAAACGAAGTGACCAATCAAAGCGAGAACCGATCTGTAAATTCGGTAAACAACCCTTTGGGTTTGAAGCCCGCACAAATGAGCGCCGCATTCCGAGCGAGAAAGTGATGCCGATGTGGCCCCATCTCCCACAAGCTTTGACAGGCTTTTGATGCCGGGGGTTGGTCTAAGCCAGTATTTTGCTGGGTTGAGCTGTCGCGTTGACGTTCGGCAGATCAATGCCGCGTCTGAGCTGATGCGAGACTGTTGTATCGTTTCTCAAGGCAGCGTTAAGATGACAACACAACAGCTGCCTTTGAGTTTGTGTCACTCTTCCTCCACTGATCAAAGCCCCATGCTTCCCTTATCTCTCTCTTTCTCTCTCTCTCTGTCTTTGGCATCTCCAAAACACTGTAATATTCTTATCCCCGTGTAAGGGCGACTTTCAAGCAGGCGGAGAGCAATGTGTCCTCGCGCTCTTGAGAAGGCCAACGCTTTTTCGCCCATAACCTGCAGAAGTGGGGGGCTGAGGAGTCGACGTGAAAATGAATTCATGTTAAATCGCCCAACAGACCTGACTTTTAACTTCTAATAGGAAGATCAAACGTCCCTTACTCTTTCTATCACCCCTCTCCTCTCTTCTGCCTGCTCTTTTGCCTTCAGATAAGTCATAAATTAAGATTATGGGCTGAGTTTTTAATTAACTCCAAAAATCCTCACTTCTGGCCTGTTGGGTCCAATTTACACCACATGTACGGCATAGTTAAATAAGTCTCCCTATCTCACTCTTCATGGGAGTGTCATTGAATATGCATGTTTCTACGTGATCGTACGTTCTCGTGAAAGATCTCATCACAATGCCTTAATTTGAAGCCATGAGAAAGGCAGTTTCAGTGAATTTGCGGCGTAATATAGTCACAACATCAGTCATTCACTCATTGATTTCCACATCGTTGCTTTTTTTAGGATCCCATTAAACAGATTCACTCCTTTTAAATCTGTCAGGAGTCCGCGATAATAAGGGGGAAGGCTTCAAATAAAAGCCCATTTTCAGTAGGCTGAGCTGTGATGCATCGGTAATGCCCAATCCCGAGTGAGGCTAATGGATGTCTATAAGACACATTTCTGTTTTATTCTAAGACTTTATGACCTATGGATTTAGAAGCAGATGTGCTAAAAAGTTGAAAGCCGCAGGCGTTTTTGACATGATCCACACTTCAGCCCAGAACTGTTCACTTGCAGGAAAAGGCTGTCTGACTGGCTGAAAATGTATTAATGACACAACTTAATTATATCTCCTAAACGCCAGTGAGAATAAATGGAGAGCGAAAGTGTCATGCTTAGATAATTTCACACATCTCCTCTGCAATGTCAAAAGATTTTGTCAATGTGTCCGAGTGAAAAAGAAACATCGGCAATCAAAGGCGAAGAGTTCTTTTTTAAGTCACAAAATGTAAAGACCTCCTGAGTAAAATGTTTTTAGAATTGTGAATAGCGGTGTGAAACCTTCTGTACCTCACCATTCAATACAAATCGATATGGTCACAATTCTTAGGATCGATTATTCACTTGTAATTAGCATATTTGTGACATCATCTCATCCCATTTGCGTTTAGAGTAGTGATGGCACGTTTGGTTCTGGTTTCAGTCTGTCTGCTGTATTTAACACATTTTCTGTTTCTGTTGTCACGTATGAAACAGTATAAGACGATGATTAAACCTGACTCATTAACACCACATATTAACCAGCAGTCATTGCTGAAATCCTGATTTATAACCGTGACATAGTCTCACAAAATCATGAAAATCTGACGATCTCACAGCCTTTTTTGTGCAGTAATATAACATGTATTCAAATCATAATAAACTTATATAGTTATATTTTATGTAAAATACCCACGGTTACATTATATAGATTTTACATTTAGGCTACTTACATGTGTGAACAAAATACATATTGAACCGATTGTATCATTTTACCCAGCATTTCTTATCTGCTCGGCTCAAGTGTAAGTACTGAACTTCAACATAACCGAGGGACCCTGTGAACCCAGCCTGAGACTTCCGTCAAATCAGCCAATCACATTGGAACTTCCATACCAATATCAACCATATGATGAGAAATACAAATTTACCAAAATATGTAGTTTTCCGTAGTCTGGGTAAGTGAATTGTCACACCTTTAACGGAATTGTCACATCCATAATGGATATCATATTGGATATTATTGCATCTGGTTTAATTCACAAAAATTCCACAAGGTATGCTGTCTATCAAAATCATGTATCTTTTTTTTTTGAAAACTTGTGCATGGTATTTTCACTGACATTCTGATATCTGCCCTGTATCATCATGGGTTATAAAAAATGTAGACAGATTATTCAGTTTATTGGTAAAAAATACATTCTCTAAGAATTTATAGTTCAATTGACCAGATGTAACAGTATAACATTTTGATGCAGATGTTGCGCATATTCTGTGTTGTGTATTTCTTTACATCTCTGCTTTAAAGTTGTTCAAAACATTTTTCCAAAGCATTTGCCACGTATTTGAATTGCACAAGTCCTTCTCACACCTGTATCTTTACGTGTAAACATTAGTGTTTTATCTGAAAATGTTGAGCATCTCTGCATTGTCCTCAAACATTTTAATAGTTCAGTTTGAAGTTGTCTAATACAATGTTGTTGGGTTTAGAGGAAGTTAAATACCAGGTACATTAGATGGTGATACCTGATGAAAATCAGACCCATTTCTATTACTGTCGTTTTGAAAAATGCTACTTAAATGGGTGTGAAAGCTGTGAGAAGAAAGGTGGGGGAGTGGGCAGGGCGTGAGAGAATGTAATCCGATTCCATTTCTGAAAAAACAATATATTAGTAATTACAGGAATCGTACTTTCAAGCCACAGCGGTATTACAAAAAACACTTAATGTAATATGAGTAAAGTTTACCGACTTTGCTACTGTTCCGGCCTTACTCGCATCCAAGACGAGCGGGCTGCGAACAAAGACCTCCAAATGGCCATCCACACCTGTTTCTATGCGCCCAAATTTCAACAAATGTCGTGTATTTACCGTTATCACTTTCTGTGGATGAGCCCTTCCCCCGCATAGATGGTGTATTACACATAAAATATACTTTTATATTAATATCGGAATCTCTATGTTTGCGACTCCTGGTAAGTGTTCTGCTTTTTCTTCCTTTATGCATCAGCTTACTACGATGTGCCATGAACGCCTCTATGTGAAGTGTCAGATAGAAACAAACCAGGCAAATAAATGAATGAATAATTAGAAGAAATGTCTTCTCATGGAAAAGAAAATGAACAGTAATGAGACACCGACGCGTCATCGATGTATCGATGTGACTTTGGCCAGATGGGGATTTTAAACCCAGAAGGCAAGCATAGGGCAAAAAAACAAAAAATTCACTAGCTTTGTGTATTTAGGGGTGAAGGTATTCTGGTAAATTGCTGGTAATTTACCGGGATTACTGTGTAAAAAGGGTTACTGAGTGGTCTGTCATTTAGATGGCCATGACGTCTGATGCTTAAATTACCTGAAAGCTTATTGTCCGGCCCGGTAATGTCAACTGCTTTCTTATCCTCTGCAGAATTTTGTTTACCTCTTCTTACGCTGTCAAGCTAGCTTCAATCCATTACAACCACTTAGACTGCAAACGTAACAGCTGAGAAGCCAGAAGGAAGAGGGCTGATCAAGTGTGCTGAACTCAAATTGCCATCATTTGCTTTGAAAGCCACTGAATGCTGAGATGAGACACATAATCCGTCCTTCGATATGAGCAAATGTTTAACAGCTGTGATGAGTTGATTATAGCCGTGCATTATCTTGTCCGTCTGATTGTAAATATCCAAGCGTCTTCAGAAGATGCTTCGGCCAGGATGCGGTTTAGCAGGAGATCCATGTTGGTTAATTAAAAATTGCCACAAGAGCCTTTTAATCAGCCTGGATGTCACACGTACAGGAGCTGTAGTCTTCTCCAGTCAATTATAGCAAACTATGAGTGCATGTTGACTCCGTGTATAGGTCTTTGTGTGTTTAGACAACCTTTTCTATTCAGAACTAGTGTGATATATGCAATGAAATGAACTTGCAGATGAGAAGAACAATGACATCAACAAAGGGCTTGTTGAGGGCCTGGCACACCTCTCCAAATTCATTAAGCGAGAGCATCTGTCAGGGACGGCGCTCTTCTTCTTGTTATACCTCTGTACTCTAGAAATTTGTTTATATAGCCTGTTCGCCTCCGATGCGGAAAGTAAAATCAGTTGCTAGGAGATGACAGGATGTGCTTAAAAGCATTCGACATCAGTCCAATTTAAGCGGTGACTATGAAACATGCGTCGCTGCAAATCTCCAAGCCGCCTGAAACCGGAGCACACACAAATAAATGGCAATTTCACATGAGAGAACATTTCCATTCGCACAGAGGATTTTAGCTCTGTTTTGCTCCGATACTTTTGAATCCTGAAAGCTAATGCTGCCTCGCGCCGCGCAGCCATGAAAGCGAAAATTGCTCTGCTATCTTTGATCGGTTGTTTGTGAACATGTCTATTAATTTGGCATTAATAAATCTCAGCTTTATGCTAGTGTGGAAAACAATTAAAATCTTATCATGCTAGTCTCAGGGGGGCACAAAGCATGACTATTTGTTGGGAGCCTGCTGTTAAAAAAACAAAAAAAACAGACGAGCTTCGTTTTTAGACATTCAACTCTCCAAAGGGACAGAGTTACTGAATGAAAATGTTTTAATGGAAATCTTCAAAAAATGCAGTTTGAAATGAGATGGTTCTCTGTTGTCCACTTCCTGATGTTTCTTCCACATTCAGTCAAAAACAAGCTAATGTTCTATTTTATGTTTTTAAGGTTTTTTCTGTCAATAATGTTTAATGAGCATTTTTTCTGTTTACATTAACAAGCTTTTTTAACAAAAAACACATCAAAGTCCTGAGTTTATGAATTTTAGATCATTCCTTGTAGATCAATTGGGCTGTTTTGTATCTTTATATTGGCCTAATTCTACTCTTCATGCATAATTTGTGGTGCAAGATCTTTATATATTTTTTCCCATATGACAAGTTTTTGATTTTGTAAGCTGACCCCTCATTAGTGGTATAGATGACAACCAGCTCAAATACAACCAAATTCGGACAGAGGCAAAATTTTAAATCCTATCTGTCCATATCTCGCTTCTCTCTTTTCACTTTGTTTATCATCAAAATCAAATCAAATTTTCCCACAGGCTGTGTAGAAACTGGTATCCGGTTGCATTCGATTTGTTGGGGTCTGCATTGAAGGCCTTTGCAAATTTGGTTGTTGAATTGTCCAAGAGCAAACCATTTCCATTGTTGACATGGGAAATAGTTAAGGGGGAAAAGGACGGAGAAAGACAGCTATTGTAAGAATAGAGACTTTGCCACAATATTCCCTTTCTTACGGATATCTCTTACTTAAATCACTTTAACTTTACAACAGCAGATTCAGCACATATTTCTGAGCAATTGCTTTCAGCGAGCTGGGGTTTATTGTTTAGAATAACAGGCTACAGAACCAGCAATGTGCAGGAACTAATAAAAACAGAGACCCACGGCTATACACATAAAACAGGAACAAGAGAGATATTGTGGAGCACACTTATATCTGATAAATGAATGCAAAGCCATTCATTGGGAATGTTTGCTTTTTTATCTGTGGGAAAAAAAACACAAGTCACATTTTTACTGTGTCAGTGATTTATTGCATTAAAGGGATAAGTCGGTCAAAAATGAAAATTCTGTCATCATTTGCTCACCCTTAAGTGGTTCCAGACATGTATCAATTTTGTTGTTCTTCTGAACACAAAGTTTGTAACCAAACAGTTCTGTGTCACCATTGACTACCATTGGAAAATAAACTACTATGGTATACAGAACTGTTTTGTTTCCCACAATCTTCCAAATATTTTCTTTCATGTAGAACAGAACAAATAAATGTATACAGGTTTGGAACAACTTGATATTCCTTTTAGGATGAACTGTCTCTTTGATGGACATGTTTCCCTCAGCTGGCTAAAAAGTTTTGTTTAATGAAAGAAGACAGCAAACTACAGAGTTATAATATTAAACTTGAATCCGGGTTCCTAGTTTTATCTCGCCCAAGGGCATCAAGACCTCCTCCAAACAAATACACGAATAAGCATGGACCAAACACCTCAAACTACAAGCATATTTATTTTGACTTTACTTTTATACTGCAATTCTAAAAAGATGGTATTCATGTTGAAGAACATGAGTTTATTTTACATAACTGCTCACTCTAAATTCACTACAGTCACCATGAATTTTGCAAGACGCACACACACACTTCACACATACTTCAGGGCCGTTGAGATATGGCGCCGCTTTTTCTAACAAACTTCCTGCTCATTATTTATTTTTATATTCCTGTCAGAATGCATAACATCTTCCTCGGAGAGAGACAGAAAGAGAGAGAGAGTTAGACAAACAATCCCATGGGCATGGAAGCAAAAGTGTGACAAGGCGATTTCAACTCCCAGCTCTGCCCGTTGCTGTTGGTTACAACATTTCCCGTCACGTTTCGTGTGCGTGCTCGCGTGACGGAGAAGGAAGACGGTACACGTATTTGTGTTTGGGAGGGTATGTCAGTGTTTTACACATGTGCAGGTGTATTTTTTTTGCCCCGAGGGACATTGCACAGATTGTAAAGCTTGTGTTTTCCCACTACGCTAAATTTCAACATTAATCCAGTCACTTCATCACAAAGCTGCAGGATCGGCTAACAGCTCTTACTGCGTTTCGGTTTCGATTGATGTTGAAGTGATAATGGAGTATATATTGAAAATAATACGTTCATACTTCCACTTGTAACGGCTACACTTTATTTCTTGTTTCCACATGCATACACACCTACAAACTGGTCATAAAGGTTTTCCAATTGGCTTTGTTACCTTCTTTGCTTTTACTTCAATTTAAGATGCAATGGATATGCAGAAGTTGTTTTGCCTTTTGCAATAGAAATAATTACCAAAGACATCAGCACTGAATGTAATGTTTAATTCCAAAAGAATATAGGCTCACATCCCTTTGAAGTAAAACTTTATGATCTATCCTCCTACCTTTGAGATCTCTCCAAAGCCACTCATTGAAGCTCCTCCTCATTAGGGTGAACACCTGGCTATTGATCTGTTGCAGGACAGCAGACATAATTTTGCGGTAAACAAGGGCATGGTGGGACACAGATAACTGACTTTTATCAGGCTGCGAAAATAAATATTGATTTTGTATTACATGCCATTTTGCAGTCATGATAATATGCCTTAAAGGGGACATATGGCACTAATACGTGTTTTTCTGTCTAAGTTGTGTTATGAGTTGCCCATGCATGTATTAGAGACGTTAAATTACAAAAATTAGAGTGTCGAAACAAAAGATGCATCTTAAACCGAATACTCAACTCAACTCAACTCAACTTTATTTATATAGCGCTTTTTACAATTTTCATTGTTACAAAGCAGCTGCACATGAGACACATTGAATACAAGTAAAAAAACTAAAGGCATATACCTGTAAAAACAAGACAAAGGTGAAAACAACAAAGACAGACATACAAATGCTCCACACACACAATATGCAAACATACATACACACACACACATTGACAGAGACGCACACACACACAGTGAAAGCACACATTGGCGATAAAGGAGAAAGAACCACAGGTCAAATATTAAACGGACTATAAATTCTTATATGCAATATTAATTATGTCTAATTTCTGAATTCTAAAGCAGCCCCCCCGGCCAGGCAGATAGTGCAAAACAATATGCAAACGGTGGTGAGGAACCCAAAACTCCCATCGAGAAAAAAAACCTCAGGAGAACCCAGGCCCAACCAGGGGATTCCAGTTCCCCTCTGGCAAAAGCTGCTGCCTCTGCACAAGCTCAACAGTGCTTGCACAACAAGGCTACTAACCCAGACCTGCCTGAAACGCCTTATGTAACCTCACCCTCACAAATCAACATCGGTTCATGGTATTATTTGACCACATAATACCGCCCAAATGTGTAGGCAAGTAGGGTGGGCGTACCTGTCGGTACAATTACTCTGGAACCTGATGTTCCAAATATGGTAAGAGACGTTTCATTTCGGTCACACACTTGCAATTTTCGACCAATCAGTACGCACTGATTACCTGCCCAATCATTGCACACCTCGCTTTACAGAGTGATGAGCTTTATAAAAAATCAGAGTTTCAGAGAAGCGGGCCAAAGAGGAGATACAAACATGCACGTAATGTGAAAAATACCGCGTTTTTCAACCTTTAATCATGTATACAAAGGAGAATATTTGTTTAACCCGTATCATATGACCTCTTTAATTCACTATTAGGCTTTGTAAATATACAAATAACAACAGCACAGACACATTCAATGTAAATATAACAAATGTCAGGACGTAATCTAGTCGTTAAAAAGCACATATCCACATAAATACATGAGTTTCTTTAAAAAAAATTAAAAAGATTTGAGTTTATATCCATTTATTGCATCTTGAATTTATATTTGAATATAATATTTTTATGTTGAATTTTAAATGTGTATTTCTTATCTAACAGCTTCAAAAAGGGCCTTCTCATTCATTGTGTGGAATGCTGTATTATTATCATTATTCATGCTCTTGCTAGAACACAATAACGTCTGAACTGCACATGTTCATTATTCTTTATTGACATTTTTTGTGGAAATTTAATGTATGTGAAGATGAGAAAATGAGAAATTATAATAAACGTTACTCCTCAAGTCATTGACCTAATGGTCTCATTTCCGGGCAACACATTACGGTACAAAACATATTATGCTAATACATTAGTATGGTAATAAACGTAAACAACTTTATTATGGCTACTTTCAATATAAAATTCAACAACAACAACAACAACTTATTATGGGTATTCGGACCGAATATTGTAAGTGGAGATTTTATTGTGTCAGGTTTTATACTGTACTGTATTTACTTATGAATGTTCACCCAAAAATAAAAATAACGTAATTATTTCCTCACACACTCGTGTCATTTTAAACATTTATGACTTTCTATCTTCAACAGAGCACAGAAGACAAATTGAAGAATGTTGTTAACTGGCCCCCAGAGACAGGAGAGCACAAGGCACACCAAAAACAAATAATAGCCATGTGCTTCCACACAAAACAAGGTGGTCTGTCACAATCTGACACAAGACTAGAAAAGTAAGAATGAGAGAATCAGGATCGTGACACATTATGGTTTGAAATGACAAGAAGGGGAGTAAATGACGACAGAATTAAAAATCCTATCATTTTAAAGGTATCATTACAAATAGTTAAGTATTATAGGCCCGGTTTCACAGACAAGGCTTAGCCTAAGTCACTTTTATTTAAATGCTGTAGAAAAGAACATTAATGGCGTCCATCTTGAAACCAAACAATGACACTAACATATTTTAAGATATGTCAGGGCAAGTTTTTTTTAGTCAAGACTGCTCAAAATTCATTTTAGTCTGGGATTAGTCTCAAGTCTTGTCTGTGAAACCAGGGCATGATGTATTAACCGTGGTTCCAAAAATAATGCATCATGCAACAAAATAAGTTTTTATGTAAAGTAAACCGTAGCATTGAATTTTAACGTCCTCTATAATGCTTCAGATGATCAAACTCTAGCACAATTTTGCTTGGCTGAACACTCGGTTCTTCTCCAAGAGACCCAAATCCTTTAAGCCTGATCCTGAATCAGATCCACCATCAGCTAGTTTAAGCACTGTGGAGGCTCATCTGATCATCTTATCTGATCCCAGATCAGCCAGCCAGCTTTACTAAATACCTGACCACATACCTTTATAACGTTTTGACTTTGTTCTTTCAGGTCAGACCGAGGTCTAATTGGTTAGAATCAGGAATTCACGGCTCATGTTCTAGAACAGTATGTGTGTGTCTAACAGCGAGATCTTCTCATGTCAGGGAGCGGATGCATTACATTAATCAATGTTAATGAAAGCTCGCTCTAATTGTAAGCGTCTATGTGCGTGCATGTATGCATGAGGGAGACGTCGATCGAGAGAGAGCAAGAAAGTGTCTGCACAAACATTTGACTGCTCGTGTACGCCCAAGCGTGTGTGTGCGCCCGTGTGCAGCTGTTGTCTCATTGCTATGCAGTTGGCATCGACCTCACTAAAATAGGAAGCAATTACACTGTGAACCTGCAGTTAAAGTTTGAGTGGCAGCTGATGTTTAATGCATTTGAGAGAGGGCTGGAGGGTTAGAGCCATGCACTCCAGTTCCCTGTGGTTCTCCTGCAGGACAATACCCTAGCAGTCCCATACTGCCACACGCTCCCATCTGGATCCAAACACTCCAGCTCACGCTGAGCTCAGGCAATCCCCAGCAGCACAATCGTATATTCACAGCACAAGAGATGCAACCTTCTTTATGGACACACTGGAATGTGGGCAGGACGTATTAAACATTTTTTTTTTATGCATCTAATAAGCTTAAGTGACGTCACACTGTGATGTGTTACTTGCCAGTGCTTGTTGGGGGCGTGTAAAAGGGGGAGGGGCTTTTAAGACAGCATTTGATGGTGAGAATATTGGCAGTGCATCTTAAAAAAAATATCTTTGTTGTCATTTCAAACCTGCATGACTATCTTGCGATATTTTGAAAATGCTGGTAACCAGAACCATTGGTCCCCATTGACTTCTATTGTATGGACACAAAACCAATGCAACTCAATGGGGACCAGGGCCACATAAAGACTGTAAGGGGCCCAGGGAGGGCCTTCGTCCATGAGAATTACTGGCTACATTCACACAATCCTAATAAGCACATTTATTTTGCAGAATAAAATATCTTGACCAAAAAGTAATTTACAACATGCACAAATATCACTGCATTAATATGCACATAGTTCTATAGTATTACAGCTTCACAGGATTCCCTTGTGTTTATGTATAACAATAAATTATATGATTGTTTGATAATTTTTTTTAAGTTTTAAATTACTGATTACTCATATCATTTTTTATTTTAAAACGATAAAGAAAATAATAAGCATTAGATCAATTTAACTTCAGTTTCTATAATTAATTATTGGCAGCAGCTATTTACACTAAGTTTAAATATCAGTAGGCTCTGTTAGAATCACGGCCCATTATCGCTGAAGTAGAGAATTTTTCAACTTTATGCAAATTTCAAGTGACTTTCGCGAGCGACTACCAACATGAGTAAAGCCGTCAAGCTCACGTAATCCATCTCTCATCAGTTACTGGAGGGTTTGTTCAAAGTTTTACTAGGACAAACAAAGCTAGCAATGCCTTCAAACGATCACATAGCAAGAGACAATCCACAATGAGCAATAAAGTCTCTGCCTGTCTGAATGGGGCATAAGTTAAAAAATAGCAGCATTTCTTAGCGATATTTGGCCGGGGTTTAGTGGAGTACTGCAGGAGAGAGAGCTGGAAGAGAAGCGAGGGTCAAGTCACTGATCCATATAAATGAGCTTGCGGAAGCGATCACGCCGCCATCTTGGTATGCACAAGTGATAGAGAGTGCAATAAACTTGTAGTCAAAATGATGATCTAAAAGGCTCACAATAAGATTTTAGTTCACACTTGTGTTTAAATGAATTGTTACCTATGATGTTTTTCCAATGTGAAATGAATGTGAAGAAGGTGAGTGTGTATTGCACATTGTTGGAATGTGTAAATGTTTAAAAATGAACATCATGACTTGAAGAACCTATACAGCTTGTTTTATCTGTATTTAGATTTCAGAATTAGCACGTTTGTCATATGTTGTGATGTCTTTATAGTCTGCTGATCTGAAATGTACGCTACTGTAATGAACATGAACGTAACTCACTCCATATCCAAAAAGACGGGAAAATTCCTGACTTAATATAATTAACCATTTACATGCTTAAGATATTTGCATTGTAAGAATGTACTATTTGACTTTAGATATAAAAATAATGACAGAAATTTCATTTTGAAGGCAACTATCCCTTTAAAGTACAAACTCGTTTTAAGTACTAAAGAAGAAAATTCCATGATATGAGTATGACAAAAAACATTGCAAAGAAATAGATGGCATCAACCAGTAGTTACAGTAGAAGCAGCTGCCAAGAGAAATATTAAATAATGAACTGTTATGGAGAATAGAAAAGCCATGTTCTACATAGGGAAAAGCCATTTGCTTTCTTTCCCTCATGGTTGGGTGAGCAGCTTTTTCCAATCTGCTCTTTAAGAGTGCGTTTCTATTCGCAAGAATTCTGTGAAGGTCTGTGTAGTTCACTTTAACTGTTATAGAGAAAAGGGCAAAGAGAGAATATAGGTTAAAAGCTTGTATTAAGGTAAACAAGACCTTTTAAAAGGAGTTCGGGCCTTACATAGAAAGAGATGTGTACAGAGTTTTTGATGTAGAATAAACAGTTTTCAAGTCGAATACGTTATCTGATATAACATAAACTAGACTAACTTTGTTGGACGAATTAAAAAATCAATGTAATGGTTCTGTCAAGGACAGTTACTTAGGGATAGTTCTCCCAAAATATGAAAATTCCGTCACCATTTACTCACCCCCTTGTCATCCCAAAACTATTTGACTTAATTTCTTCAGCAGAACACGAAGAAGATATTTTGAAGAACATTGGTAACCAAATAACATCGGCACCCATTGACTAACATTGTCCAAAACCAACTAAGACATTTCTCAAAATATCGAATTATTAGCTCATTAAAATGTGTTAATGTTTTTGGTGTGTGGCAGCCGTGTTGGGATCAAACAGAAATTCAATGTGGCATTCTTGCGCTGTGGGATGCTGAAACCCAGGAACTGGCTCATCAGGGAGGCGATGATGATAGACAGGCATTATTATTATTTCAATTTGAGAGATATACACTTCCATATTCTTCGCGTGACAGCCCATCATAACGCTGACGGACTATCTGTGGCCTCAAACAGAGGATGATCTGCTGAAACCATGGTAACCAGATGAGTGAGCGATTTGACGAGTGAAATAAATGGGCCTCTCCCGGAGCCGATGAAGCGTAACGAAGAAAAGCGGGTGATTTAGGCCGACAGCTGGGTGTAAAAGTAAGAGCCTTTTAACCCTCTGAAGCACACCTTGGCTACATTGTCACCTGAAGCGAGGATTCATTGTCACGTTTTGGGGGATTTTCCAAAATTCTGCATTTTTTTTTCTCCAGGACTAATCTGTACTTATAAGGATTTATGGCACTTAATTCATTTTCCACTGTCAGGAAAGCTCATTTTTGATGGTTTACATGAGGGGGAGCACACAGGATACGCACTCTATAGTGTAGGTAATGGGCTAATAATTAATGTTTGATATAATAATTGAACGTGTGCCGCTCCCAGCTGTGCAGCTTCATACAGAACACTGCAATTATTACCCGGAGAGCCTTGGGCGGATTTTGCTCATTTAGAGTGAAACCAGCTCTGTTTGCATGTAAGACTGAAGATTAGGACACGCTTATATGCAGGTCTCTCCCAGCACTTTTGGCGACAACGCGTTTATTTTCTCAAGATTAGTCACGAGTCGAGAAGATTTGTGTTTGAAAAGACTGTAAAGCGAGCAAGCTTTCATCGGTGAACTAGATATTTTGAGCCCTCCTCCACGTCCTTGATTGTATTCCAGATGTGGAGGATTTGTTAGATCGCGGGAATGACATGACCAGAGGGTGAGTCTAAAACGTTTCAAGCGCCGCTACAGATTTTAAAGACGAACGACGGAAAAACAAGGTTTAATAATTCATTCAATACCTCTTTGGATTGGACGTACGTTCTTATGTGCCAAAAGCAATTACATGCTCAGAATAAATTCCTACGAGAAGCACATTTAAGAAGAGCATGCGGCGTGTTAGCAAAAAAACTGGTCTGACCTAAAATAACTTATTTTTCTATTCATTACTCTTTTCTGTTTATCCTCAATATCTTTATGCAAAACATTTCTTACCACATCTTGATAGTTCAGTTCAATTAATAGAATAAGGTCCTATTGAAACCACAAGCATTGCTTGAAGCCAACATTTGTTGTTTTTAGAGACTGGCATGCCTTCCGGTCAATAGGTTTTGCCAGAACAAAACGAAAAGTTTGCCTATTCTGGTGGACTAGCTAGACAAACCAGCGAGGAAATTCATATTGTAAGCTGGTCTTTTCAGCAAGGGGTATTAACCAAAAATACCTTCATGCACATTCTTGATTCAGTTACTTGGCCCAAACGCTTCCATCTGCAGCCTTGAGGTGAACAGAGTACATTTGATCTGCAATGCTTTTTTTTTCGAAAGAATGAATGAATGTGTTTAGAAAAGGTCTGACTTTTAGCTCTCCACTCAGACACCATTTCATCTCTGAGAGAGGCAGGAATGTAAACATTAGCCAAACACCTCTAAATCACTGGCTTTTAATGGACTCTCAGGGCTCAGATGTTCTTGTGTGTGTGTGATGAACACAATCAAACAGTCCGCTGGAGGGAATGATATGTGACACACACAGAAACGTGCAAAATTGGGCAGTAACTGGCTGGACAAACTGCGGAGGTTTACGAGGAAAGCAAACATATGGCCATTACGCCGATACGTGGACTTGGAATTAAAGATTTACTGACCTTTGACTAAACCAGACTAAAGGTCTGGTCCACATATTAGCACATTCTGGACAAGAATCGCCTACTATGAAGACTGATATTTAAAGTCCCGTTTAGAACGATTATCTATTAGTGTCTTTGCAATGTCAAGAATTCGATGCCACTAACCTGACAAATGTTTTCAAACAAGTTTGTTTAATGAAGATTACACCCCGTAACCCCCCCCAAACGTCACAGGTGCAAAACGAAGACCATAAAAAAGATGGACGACACGTCATCATTTAATTACACTGTAGAAAAACTAAGTCCATACTTCTCTGACATAATGTACCGTTGACATCATTTGGAGCCAGAATCTGCGCAGTAGTGAGCACACGGTTACAAGGACCCGCCCATATTCCACCGAAGTGTTTATACGCGGCTGAAAACGCCACTCGCTTGGCTGAAAACAAATGGTGCGAAAAATGCGCCGTTTACATTGGAAACAATTGTAAAAAACACAACGTACGCCATTAGAAACGCCTCGGTTGACAGAGCCTTTTAAACATAAGTCAGCGTTATAAGAATTAACTAAAATGGCCAAAGCCATCTTTTATGAAATTGTATTTGAAGTGTAATTGGATTGTTTAGTTTGACGTACCCGTTCGTTCGTGGATTGTGACCAATACTGCAGCCAGCCACCAGGGAGCGATCATATTACTCTGGCTTTACTTTTCAGGATATGTGAAGAATGCTTGGAGGAAAGTCGCGAAAGACGGCATTAAAGACGGCATGAAATCAAAATGTAAAAAAACATATTTTTTATGAAATATTGTAATGTTTTTATAAGTGACATATCTCTGCACTTCTTTCTTTTATTCGTGTGCTCTCATAATCGTTCATTAAAAACGTTGACCTCCTCCCCCCTCGAAATCACGAAATTCTTCGTGGGGGGTGCCAATTGTGAATGGGGAATAATCCCACACGATTGACTGCAAACTTGCATTCCAATCTGCCTCCATTTTGTTAGCGACGCCCATCTTCCAACGATCCAATCCTTTCTCAATGTGGAAAATCAAGTCCCGCCCTAGATTTCCTCTCATTAAAGAAGACATTTCACTTGGATATACTTCTCGATACGGAAAGAACACAATTATTAATTCCATTTCATGCCAACTTTAAAACGTACATATATTACCGTGCAAATCCACACAAGCCACCTCAGAAAATACATTACACGAAATGTCATGACATTGTGTTTAAATTGGTGAATTCAGCCAGCTTTTGTTATTTTGTTCACCAGATGGTCAATATACTGTATTTTCATTTTATACTGTAGGTACAGTCAATCATCAAAACCCAGCATTTAAAAGTCGTGAAAACGTTTCCGTTTCAAGATATCTCAACCAGTACTGTAAATGACATCACCTACCATCCTCTGAATCCACATGAGACCCATTCAAACATGAGCTCACAAACTCAACTCACGCGGACAGCCGACCTGCTGTTAAATAGGAATCTGTGTGACTCTGCGTGCTTTCGTGCACATTCAGGCATTAAAACTATTCTTCTCCTCTTTTTTGTGAAGCCAGTTCGTTTCGTGGATGATTTCTCTTTTTATGATGGCTGGAATAGATTCCCACTGGGCACATGGAGCACGGCCCTCTGTTTCTCTCTCATTTGTTCACAGGAAGACAGAGACACGCTCACAAACGGGGTCTACCTCATCTCGATAACAAGTGTTCCTCTTGCTCACTTTATAGTGCAAATGGGTGTAATGCTCAAAGGGGAGGCTGTGTCAAGGGAAATATGACTCTTCTCTCTCTGTATTATTCATAATCCACAAATTCTCAACCTAGGGCTGGCTGTTGCCGCTCGGGGGTGAAGATATTCGCACGCTGAAATTAAGCTCCACGGGGGCTACGGCTAAAAACAAAGGCACGGGCTGATGAGAAAATACACAGACGTGCTGCTTGGATTTGATGAATGAGTATTATTGAGTCAGGACTTGTTTTATGTAGTAGGCTTTATAAATGATGCTCAATACGAAGTTAAAGGGCATAGAAAGGTGGCTTTTCAAGTGGCTCAATTCTGCGTAGGGATGTACAAATATTGGGTGTGATTTTTCAACTAGCTTTGCTGAATTTGTCACTCCATAAATTGCTTTTTTCTCATGATGTCGGACGGGTAATATTATTTTTGAGATTCTCACTGTCGGATCAGTCTCTTGACCTTGTTAGGGTCGGTGTTGCCATGGAGATGATTGAGAAGGCAAACCAACTATTTTGAATTCAGTAGACCACCCAAAAATTGCCCTGGTGAGTAACACAAATAAAGTCAAGAACTCCATGTTCTTCCTATTCTTTCAGTAGCGGCTTAGGAACTCCTTATGTAAATGGAAGCAGGGCTTTAGCTAGGAATTACGGACCCCCTAACTGTATTTGCTGTGGGCCCCTCAGCTCTATAAAAATAATATTTGGAAATTGTTGTGGGCCACCCTGGACTTTTATCCAGTGCATTTTAATACGTGGCCAATTTTTTAGGTTAAAGAATTTTGTGAACTCAAACTCCCCCCATAAACATGTAACATGACAAAGCTACTATAACTGTGTGATGTGGTATGAAAAGTTACACATTTTACCATTCAGTCAATAATATTATTAGCACCTCACTGTTTCTCTGAGTCATATTTTTCAATGCAGTGAAGAAAAACCCTCACTCCTGAATTTTGTTCCAATACATTTTACTCTTTCAAGGGTAGCAAATAAGCCGTACATGTGTCCTATGGTGTGACAGCAAACATTTTGAAAACAAACTGTGATTGAATATAATGAATATTATTCTTTTGAATTTATATGAAATAGCATGAGAGATTTATTCCCACTGTTAGTTTTTCTATATATATATATATGTGATAAATAATATTTTGTATATATTTATATACAGTATCTGAAAAACTAAATGAGCAATGAAAACGAATAAGAATAAATCTCTGTTATATCACTTACTTATTATAGGAAATATGAATATTCATAATTTAATGACAATAATTTATCATTAATAAATAATTGACCGTTTTTGCAGTTTTTATGAAAAGTTTTAGAATCTTCACATGTTTTTGAAATGTGGTAAAAAATGTAAAGTTACAGAAAAACTGCAAGCTGTTACAAGTGTTTGCAAGATTAAAAGTTGGGTGTAAAATAACATGGAAAAAATGCCATTTTACTGTACAATAATACTAAAACTACTACTACTACTACTAATAATAATAAAATAAAGTAATAAAATTATAAAATTATAAAATTATAAAATTATAAAATTATAAAATTATAAAAATATAATATTATAAAATTATAAAATTATTAAAATTATAAAAAATAATTGTGAATGAATTAAATTTAAATAAATCCACTGTTTAGGGTTAACCCAAACCTCCCATGTTTACGTTAACTAAATATAATTCACACAATTATGAGAACTTAATACAGACTGGCCATTGGTGTACGTTATAGCTGATCCATGATGGTGGGTATGATGACAGAACATTCATTTTACACAAATAATCTGTGAAATGTGAGACTAACTTTGGCCAAACAAATTTATACATTGGAATGAGCCGACTTGTGCTTTCTGCCGTAGCATTTTCTACAAAAATCGTTTTTAAGTATTTAGTCACATCTACTCGACTCAAAAATAAGAGCCTTCACGGCACTTCTGCCTCTCACTTACATTTAAAGAACAGCACTTCAATATTAAAAAGTTCTCTTTTCTGTGCGTCAGATGTACTGTAGGTTTTATGCTTATTCTGAATAGAGCTATTCATTTTATTCATATTTCTGTTTTCTTTTCAAATGCATAATGCAGTTCAGTACATCAGTGTGGGCATCACAGGTGCTTTATTGAGAGCGGAATGCAGCCTTGAACAGGTGCAACATAAAACTGATTTTAATGGACAGCCACCCTGACCAGACAAAGAGCTTCCTGGGATTTCTCTGTATAGCGGTGAATGTCAAGCGTTTCTTCTGAGAGAACATGCTCAGGTTCGCTCATGCGGAATACAGATGTGCTCGTATCTCTTTCCCCTGTGTCCATCCTCTTGTTTTGGGTGTCCCCTCTGTCAGCGGTGAGACAGCTCCCTTTAGTCCCTCCTTCCTCATTAATTAGTCTTATGGAGTCTCTGGAACAAGCACTGTTTAATTTGCTAATTACCTTTTTTACTTGTTTATTTTGTGTTGTTGCCTTTCACTCACTTTTTGGAAACGGTTTGTCCTAATTAAAAGTTTGAAGCTGAGGGAAGAAAATAGATTTTGTTGTTTATGTCAGTTTGTTTATGTGGTTATCCTGTCTTGTTAAGCCTTGCTAAACTGAGGATAGGATGTCCTCTAGCTAAATGAGGACACTTGATGCTTGATCTAATGGAAAAAGAACAGTTAGATGTTTCATTTTTCCTGAGGCAGGGAGGTAAATTTGTGTTTCGCCGATGTACTTTGTGATTTTAAGCCAGTGTATGAATCAAACACGTCTGTATTGTGCATCACACAACATATAGAGCAAATTACTGCTCTCATCTGGAAAGGAATGTCTGCAATTGTGTTATACTACATTTCGTTACACTGTACTTGTATATGTGTAATGACAATAAAGTTGAATCTAATCTAATCTAAAAATTGTATACCGTGACTAAAGCTAACCTTGCAGTGCCCGGTTTACCTTCAATATGGATTAAAAAATTTCTGCCAACTTTCTGTGTAACATTTGTTATTTGATAGCTGGTTCAACTACTGCTGCCAAACCATCTAAAAATAAATCAATGAGATGAATCTGGTAGAGGATTGGTCAGTAATGGCAATATCGGGTATGATCCTCATCACAATTTCTTTGGTTTTTATCCTTATTTGTACATAATAGATTTGTTTATAATGTAATTAATAACAACATGTTGCCGTTGGAAATTTTTCATGATTTATATTTTTCCATAAATGATTTCCCCGCTTCATGTTTGTCTGAGGGTTTTGCAAATGTAGCAGATTTGGAAACACTAAATTTCAGTCCGACAGCGACAATACGTACGCTAAGTACTTAAGGCTTATTTGAATGGGAATCAGGTTTTTGCCATGCCCACATCCAGATGAGAGATTTGTCATCCATTTTTTTATATCTGTAAAGATCCATTCTTGAATTAGTACTTTGAATAAAAATCCATAACAAAAATGTCAGAAATATTGTATAAAAAAGTAAACCGGGCAATAATCCCAGAAAAAAGTTTCCCCCTGTAAAATTACATGTTTCCCCATTGCAAAGTTTTCGACCATATTTTTAAATATGCATGAAAAATCTAAAACAAATATGTAAAATTCCAGGTTTTTTTAGATTGTGTGTGGAAAAACAGAAAAACATATTCTTTATCATTACGTTTTTTTCACAGTGTATGATATCACAACATCTTTCGGATCTCATCTGCATGGTTTCAAAGGGAGACTTCTCATTGTACTGGGATGTCAGCAAGTAGATTTTCTCTGTGAAACCGACCTGGTTTTCTTGCCACCTCCGCACACTGACAAATCAACCAGATGCACTGGCATCACAAGAGTGGTTTATATTCATATTGTTTCGTTCAATGGGTCCCTTGAATAGGCTTTCTGGAAAGGCACTTTTTCGCAGGTCGCCGTACTGTTTGCTTCTACTGGGGAAGATTAGGTTGTCAGGCACTTGATGTGTGTTTGGCGAGAACATAACGTAACGCCACGATATAGAGTGAGGAGAGACTGGAGACCTAACCTGACAGGTAATCTGAGGAAACAAACCCAATATTTTCTTCCTCACGCTGCATCCGAGTCCCTGGCCCTCCCTGCAGCGCACGGCCGGTCAATATTTCTCATTTAGGGAGACGCTGACTCGGTTGGAATCAGAGCACTGCTTCACCCGAGCCTCTGGGCAGATCTGAGGGCTAAAGGGGCTGCCGTTGGAAGGTCAGATATTATCACCCTGGGGACAGATCCATTCCATCACCTGCTAGCAGCAGAACAGGTTAACAGCTCAGCCTGCTGGCAGTGTGTCGAATGAACAGATGCAGGGCTTATGTGGAAAGTACATGGTATAAACAAAAAAATGGTCTGCTACTGAAACAAGACAAGAGGCACATTTCTGATCGGGGCTTTGAATATTCATGAATGTATTAGATACAAAAGAGGTCTAATTTTTTGAGGTTGCTTGAATTTTTGGGAGATGCTTATATAAAATGAGTTTAGGGCTAATGAATTAGAATGAACAATGGCCAAAGATGTCTGAATGGATGTATGTGGCTCAGGGATGATAAAGAACTAACTAAATACTAGTCCAAATAACATTCAATATTAAAAACAAAATCAGATACTAAAATAATACAATATCTAGCGCTGCAAAATCAAAAAACATTTTAGAGGCATTTTAGATACAAATATAATTGGCAGTGATTCCTGTGTGCTTAAGCGATGTTGCAGGGGGTTATGGCAATATATAAGGCTACATAAATACACAAATATTGCATGAAAAATATAGTTAAAGATTTGTTAACTAACTATGTAGCGTGTGTTACACACTTTGATGTAATTTGTCAATAGTTGTAATAGTTATTCACAGTTATGGCTTACAAACCATTCTATCTGCAACAGAATATATGATGAGGAAATTTTGTGATAGCACATACTACAGTAATCTTTAATAAAATGTCTAAATACTATAGTATAGTAAATTACACTCAGAGTTGTATATTAAACCACAGTAATTATACAATACAATGGTAAATACTATACTAAAATATATGTTTATGTGGGAGTGCTTTTAATTCACAGTAAACCCTTAAAAACTGTTAATACATGTTAAATATTTAAAGACACCGTGTATATATATTTTTATAATCAAGAAAATAAAATGAATATATAGGGGCTTTGAAGCTTTTTGAAGTCTTTGGTGTTCCTATGAAGTTTGGGAAGCTCTGCTCTACAGTTTTAGCTTCTGATATTTAAAACTGGATCAAGTACATATTTGCTCTCCATTAAAACAAGTTTCAAGTGTCTTGTCATAGCTTCCGATATTTAAAAGACCCCTATATGTGGTCAGATCCTACAAATTCTTCAAAAGCTTGAAAGCACTTTAGAGTTGCAAAGAAAGACACAGTCTTTGTGACCAGCATTTACAAGCCTGTCTGGGAAAAACTGTCCAAAGAATACCAGTTAAAATTTTAATAAGAGTAAAAGAATAATAGTAAGCTTGAACTTGTTTTTATGAATATTAATTTTACAGGGGGATGACGTCAGAAGCTTTCCTGAGGAGGTCACTGTATAGGACCCCTACGAGACAAAATTGAGGACAACACCACTGTCTGGGTCAGTATAAAAGAGAGGTTGGTTGCGGCTGTAGTGACTGGATCAGTGTGAGAAAAGCCATTCAACCTCTCATTCCCTTTTGTGTCGGTCTCAAGATAACATGTTCAAAGAACAAAGCAAACCTGGCTCCATAGGGTCTGGTTTTGCATTTTGAACTCGCACCGATAGTGTGATAACCATTTGGTTCCTCTGTAGGACATTTACGACTCCTTAGCTTCAAAGCCTTGGTGATGATTATCTGTATCATCTCTAAGGCAACATCTGAGGCTAACCAGAGAAACTTCTCTGACAATAGGAACATATGTGCTTAAACTGTCCTTTTTGTATAAATGTAACTAAATGTCTGGTTATATGTTGGCAATCATGCCATCTTAAATAGTCTGTAACTCTTAGATATTCAACTTTAATTCAGGCGTGGTTTGTATTAATACATCCGAAAGAATCATAACTTGATACGCTTCAAACCTGTCCATTTTTGATATCCAAATGTTTCTCTTTACAATTCCTCATTGTTGATACATATTGTGTGACCATAGAACCAGGGGCGTAGTTTGTGGGGGGGATGGGGGGGAGGTAACCCCCCCAATATTCAAATCCATCAGTTACAACCCCTCCAATATTTCAACATGAAAATCACAGTAGATCAAATGAAAAATAAGTAGAATTACTTTTTTTGTGATGATAATTGTGTTCCTAATCAAATGAGTTTGTCATAATAAATTAGACAAAAAATACTCCCCCTCCATTGAACCGATTGGTAACGTCCAACCAAAGATTCGCACTTTCACCAAAACAACGCGAGTGGTGTTTGAATGGGAGAGCACGCGGGTAATTTAACGTACGCGCAAAATGAAGAGAAGTGCTGCACAGCGGACTATATTTAACTGCTGGTCCGAGAGGGATGCCAAACAAAATAAAGCATGTACTGAGAATGAGGTATGAGAATATTGTGTAATAATAGCTAAGTACACACGATATATGTTAGCTAGCTAATCCATTGCAATGTATTTAGCTATAACTATCAGTATAACAAGTTACCAAAGCAGCCATCTGTTTTGTTAGTTCATTTTTCAATAGTTTCTGTAATTATCAATGACAAAAGTATTCACATTGATTTTTGTTTTCTTCCTAAAATAATCTGACTTTCGAACGAATTGGATGAATGAATAATTTAAGTAGCTCACTCATTAAAACAGTGAATCGCTGCCGCCTACTGGCGCTTTCAATACTTAATTTCTTTCTTTTTATATCTCTTCTATGTTAGAATTTTATGAATGAGGATTATACACGAATTTCATAACGTTATGAGGTGTATAATCTCTTAACAAGTTTTTTTTAACAGATTTGAGGTAAATATAGCAGCAGGGTAGAAAAGTCAAATTTTCCAATAACAATACACATTAAAAAATAAAAATAAAATAACAGGCAGCATACAACCCCAGATAGCACATACGTCTGCAAGATGTCTGTTAAAGATCACTTCATCTGGAAAGCATCTGCTGTTTACTAACATCTGATAGACATCTATAAGATGTCAGTTTAACATACATTCTAAATCATTACATCTTAAAGACAGCTTCTAACAGGAAACGTCCTATAGACGTATTGCAGATGAGCAAACACTCTAAAAAATACGTCTTCAAGATGTAAACACACACATCAAATAGACGTCTCCGTGATGTTCGTGTGCTATCTGGGACGTTCAACCCCCCCAATGTTCAAACCAAATCTACGCCCTTGCATAGAACACATTACAATCATTATGTTATAATTTGGATTTGTATCTTGTAAAGTTACCTACAGGTCATAAGATGGAAATTAGCTGTTGAGTGAACAACGAATCTCTTTCCCCACTCAATTTTGATTGGCCGACTCAAACTCTGAGGGCATGCCCTTCATGAAGTTAAATGTCGACCAGGACACAGTTTCTTCTCCTTTTCTCCTTGGCTCTTCTCCTTGGGTCTTCTCCTTGGCTCTTCCTGAATCGTTGGACCTTGCCTCTCACCTCCCCCTTCCGGGGGGGTGAGGTAATTCTTCCCTAACTGGAGAAGGAACAATGGACTCTGCTGCCACGCACACCTCGACGAGCCATGCGGCCGGTCATGAGGGCCGAGGCCCGCAACTTTCAACAAGGACGCAACTTCCAGAGGCCCGCAACTTTCAACGAGGCCCGCAACTTTCAGCAGGACCGCATTCTGAAATCATCTGAACATTTCCATCACTCCAAGCGCATACGAGTACATCCAGCACAGAGCTTTGCAAGTATTCCGTTTCTATAGAATAGCTGCGTTAAGTCTGTGCCTCTTTGTTAAAGATGATTTTAATGATGTTCAGAAATCGTTGCTGTGCTCTCTCTCTCTCTCTCTCTCTCTCTCTCATTCTCTGCGCTTCCTAGCGCAATTGTGTTTTATGTTTTTGTTTGTTCTCATTTTTGTTTACCATGTAGAGTAGAGTTTAATAAAAACCCATAAAGGCATTTGTGATGGGTTCTCTTTGTTCACGCTCACAAACTTGGTCACTTAAACTGTGTTTCGATCTATGCTACCTCTGCTCTTAATTCTGTTTGGTAAAGTCACGTTACTTATAGTCATGAGATAACGTTAGTGTATAAAATCATTGATGTATTTGCTGGACTAATACATATGGGATTTGTATCACTATACTGCTAATCAGAATTGTAAATATGTATGTATAATGACGATTATTATACATATTTGCCTTTGAGCTAAACTAATTCCTTGACTGAAATTGATGTTATAAATAACTCATTTCATATATGTTTGATCTTGATAGATCTGGTGGAGAATCATTTGGTGAGTTAAACTCATCCTTATTTTAACATGCAGCTAAAATCGCTACATAAATTGGTGGAGGGAATGCGGGCACAGTTTTAAACCTTGTTTTGTGAGCAGAACTCAGTGACTATTCATGTGTGTTTTTACGTGTGTTTATTGAAACCGAATACTCTTTTAAATGGCACTTTGATATGTATGAATGAAGGTGTGGACCCGCCCACCTATCCTTGGAAGACTCTTGAGCTTCTCACAGAGAAAACCTCAGCGTCTGTCAAAGATTTAGTGACAATATAAAGACGAAGAAATCTCTTTATAACGCACTATATTATTATTTTACCGCCTACATTGAGCGAAGAAATCCTCTTTTAGCGCGAAGAAGACAGAGCGAGCGATGTTCCTCCCTCGTCTTATCTAAAGGCCTTATTGTTAATGCATAGCTAGGTGTAACTGATGTGTATTCCAGTGCAAATTAACTAAGCTATTGCGCTCCCTGGGGTGAACAATCAGTGTAGCTGACTGATAATGTTTCTCCCATTCGCTTAACCCAGCGGATTTTATTAGTAAATAACTCCGGGTCAGTTTTACTATATTAAGGGGGGTTTAACAAAAATCTTGATCAAGTGTGTTTTTGTTTTTATGTACGGTCGACGAAGAATTCCGACCAAGTACACAAATAACTTTCAGGACGGCGAAGAAATCCCGTTAGTCAGTTAAAGTGTAGTATTATGTGTTTTTGCTTTATGTTACGGTCGACGAAGAATTCCGACCAAGTACACAAATAACTTTCAGGACGGCGAAGAAATCCCGTTAGTCAGTTATAATGTAGTATTGTGTGTTTATTGTTTGTGTAAGTTGGAAAGCCACGTACCCGTGTTCAGTAAACTGACACGAGCCGTTAGACACGTGATTAAATTACACTCGTCGCCATAGAAATTGTGCGTAAACGCAAGTGTAATTCCACACAGAATTGTGGAACCGGAGGTCCGGCAGAAGACGCATAACTTCTACTAACACTAGAGGTCAGTTTGTCTTAAAGTGTCCTAACACTTCTCCTGTCTCATCTCTGCCTGACTATAACCTTTTGTTTGGGCAACGCTAGGTGTGAAGTCTCAGCCAGTCTCTTCTTTTGTTTGATTTTATGATTTATTTTACTATGACACGGTTTACTGTGTTTGAGAATATTTATTATTTGTTATTATATACAAACTATAATAATAATTAATATTATTCCGCTTTGTTTTGATGATTTGATTTTTCTTTATTTGAATCATTTGAATCATTTGAAACTCCCTTGCAGTTAGAATTGTATTTGATGATACTTAAATTTTAATTAAACCAACTTAATTAAATTTGAACTGTGATCAAAACAATCAGATTGCCACTTTATGGTGTTTGGGATTAACTCCCAATTGCCTTATTGTTTTATCTCAGTTTTTCATTTAATGATTTTACTGACTTCACTATGACTCCATAGCGCCCCCTAACTACGGGCCCTGTCATAGACCTCAGTGTGGAGCAAGTTCACCCCTGTACCAGAAAGAAATAACCCTCCTTCTCTATCCTAACCTCTCTTTCTCTCAACTCATCTGACTTTTGTTTTTCTTATCAGAGACTGAACCTGTCTGAACATCAGTAAAATTCTTGGTAAATATGTTGATGAATCGAATAGCCTAAGTCACAGAATGACCCCATAGGTAAAACTCTTCAGCAACATTATTCATAATTTTCCTGTGTTCACCCACACAATTATCCGCCCCTGCCTTCACGGCTAGGATAATAAGCGTTAAGTTTGCGTCACTAACTGACCAACTCAGTTAAGCATTCAACACATAGCCCACATATTTAGCTCAGTAGATCTGTACGGACTTGCATCTTGCTGTTTGTGTCTCTCTCTCTCCCCTGTGTCTCAATATGTCCAGACCATCCAATCCTGTCACCTGCCAGTCCAGCTAGAAACCAGGCAAAGCGCTGCAATGGACTCCTGCCTGGGACCAACATCGGCACACGGCAACTGCGTTGAGAGCAATTGGTCGGGCGACCTAATCCGGCGAATGGACCACGATCGAAACCAGAGCTACAACTACACAGAGCCAAGAACTCATCTGAAGTGCACAGCCAGGATCATCGGTGACCACGCCCTCGACCAGATCGTCCTACTAGAGCCAGAACGAAGGAAGCCGGGAGGAGCCAGAAACACGCGCAGAACCGCCTAGACCAGCTGGACCTGCAAACGACAAGAGGATGAAGAGGACCAGGAGCTACAGGAGGAGATGAAAAGCTACAAGAGTCCTTTGCAACACAGACTGAGCAAAGAGAGCTATTGGAGCAGACGCCAGAGAGGAGCTGGTAGGAAAACTCCAAGATGCAGAAGCTCTCTATAATGGCCCGGCATACAGCAACACAATGCCATGGCCATGGCCTATTAAGGCCCTCTGCAAGCAGTCCATGCTGAAGTCCAAGCCATGACTCAGCAATGGAATGAAAATGAACTGAATTTAGCTTGCAGACTACAGTGTGAACAGACAGGAGAATGCAACAGATTCTCTCCTGTCGAGTCCCCCAGCTAAAAGCCCAAAGCTGCGAAAGGGGGAAGGGTGAAACCCCACTGTTCACACCTTTCTAGCCAGAAACATGACAGCTGTCACCATTAAATGCTGTCACCCTGAACACTGCAGGAGGCCACAACAAATGCCTTCCTGCAAAACATTGACTGTCAGGCATTAACACTGCCCATTGTGACCACAAGAGACAGATCACCTGCTTAGGATCACCTCCAGCCAAGAGGACCACAGCATCCTATGCCAGCAGTCAGATACTGTCAAAGCGGATTCCAGCAGCTACAACACATCTGCTACAGCCAGCATCTGAGCCTACATCAGACAACAGAACAGGCCGAAAGGAAAGAAGACTTCAAAGCAAAACTCTTCTCCCTCAGAAATCCGCATCACACTTTGAGTCATAACTTAAGCGCTACAGCCTTCTTCCGCCACGATCTCCTGATATCTGTGGAACTACAGAGAACATAGCGCCGCCTCCATAAAGACTGTGTAAATCCTGCCTATCTCTGCACATCACAAAGAACTGACTATGGAGGGTGCACCACAGTAGCAGATCTTCAGCAGAGACTCAGCAGATGTTACAGCCTGCCGGGAACAGCCAAGCACCAGACAGGATGCCCTGAGACAACACAGTGTCACCACTTTCGTCGAACTCGAAAGACGGCGCTCCGTGGAAACCCAGCTGGCAACCTAGGAGCCACTGACCCGTTCCGGCCCAACAGTCATCGAGGAATTCATCTCAACACCATGGATGACACCTCTCCAGAGAGCAAAAGAACAGTGCAACTACGTCTGAGACAGCAGAGATCCTGGGGACATCAAAGGAGCTGATTCCACAGGAAAGGAGGATTTAAAGTCCAAATCAGACTCTTTTTGACCACGAGTGGTATGTGAAACAAACAACCCTCTTGAATGCCCTCCATCTGAGAAAAATGTCCAGATCTCTGTAACCTGCTGGTCGACCACAGAGACATTCTACTACAAGATGAGCATATATGGGCAGATATCTCAGACATCAGCTTTACACTGTTCACACGCTCTCCACAACAACACCAGCTTCAGACATTTCTTCTTCCCTCAAGTGCGCACAGTATCCATTGGACTCATGCCTGTCAACCACAGCAACGACCTAGGACACCTGTGCTCTGAACTTGAAAGGGAATAACCAATGCTGAACATGCTACTTCCTGGTTCTCGCAAATCTCACAGCCCCATGGGGGGCCCTCTCAAGTGCGAGAACCTTCTACTAGACCTACAAGAACAGCCCAGAGCTTTGACCTCTGGTAAATAAATGAGACTGTTGTAACTGCATTCACCAAAAGGGGTCACTGTTCAGCTCAACACACAGTGTGACCAAGCCTTCAACCACACATATTCAATGGAATACGTGGAGCATGGCCCACTCTGGAAGCCACACCCCCTTTTTACCGAATAAGTCATCTTTTTGCAGCGTGCATACTGTACAAGTGAGTACACTTTCCAAAGATTTTGAACAATGTCTTTATGAAGAGCATGACAGCGGATTACCACTCCAAGGAGATGGACCACGCCCTGCCATCAACTGCCAGTGCTAGAGCTGCTCGTCACAAAAGACAATGATGCAGAACTAATGTCAACTATGTGGCCCCCATCACAGAACCACATGACATTACATCCCAAGCTAGCTGCATCCTGGGCTACACAGGACACAACCTACAAGGTTCGTGAAATGTTAAAAGAACTGCCCACTCATGTAAATGAGCGCTCAAGACGGTGCCATGTACACACCAAATGGCACCTGCGCTTCACCACATGCCTGATTTACCCTTGCTGAACGGAGTTCCATCTGAAAGCTGGACTTGCCAAACACTGCCTTAACACTGGTCTACACTGACAGCGTGACCAGAACGAAAGGGGGGTAAACCAAGCACCAGCAGAACATGGCTCTTACCACAGCCTGAGTTCAGACGGCACCACCACAACATCGCCAGGGCCAGCAATGAGACCCCAACCTTGTCCTACACCGCTCACCAGTACTTCAATGAAAGACACCGGAGTGTGCCACCTGCCTTTGCCCGGCAGTCCCTGCTGAACATGTGAAGGCCAGAGAGCATGCGGCACCCGGCAAGATTCACAAGAGGAAAGTGATGTGAGTAACAAGATTTGGTATCATAACTTTGCCCAGCTACGTGAGACGTGGGGGGGGGTAGTTAGACAACACCCCTCCTCATGACACAGGACTACAGGCATTTGCATGGAAGCCAATCATGCCATCCCACCTGCTGTTTCATCAAGGACTGCTGCTGTGCATCTCCGTGGAGACAGGAAACACCCTAACCAACCTGTTGCAAGAACCAGCAAACAGGTGCAGGGGTGCTCTCCCTTGATGTCTAAGCAGGATCGAAAAGATGAAAGGTACCCAATTAAAGACAATGCCTGACCACTCGGGAGCATTCTCTGCCTGTATGTCGAGATCCTGTGGACCAATAGGAACCTCCAGTGATCCCGCCATCATGATCCAACTATCCATCGTCAGCTGAAGTTTACATTCGCACTTCGTCTTCCGAAAGGGGGGATATGTAGTGACTGGATCAGTGTGAGAAAAGCCATTCAACCTCTCATTCCCTTTTGTGTCGGTCTCAAGATAACATGTTCAAAGAACAAAGCAAACCTGGCTCCATAGGGTCTGGTTTTGCATTTTGAACTCGCACCGATAGTGTGATAACCATTTGGTTCCTCTGTAGGACATTTACGACTCCTTAGCTTCAAAGCCTTGGTGATGATTATCTGTATCATCTCTAAGGCAACATCTGAGGCTAACCAGAGAAACTTCTCTGACAATAGGAACATATGTGCTTAAACTGTCCTTTTTGTATAAATGTAACTAAATGTCTGGTTATATGTTGGCAATCATGCCATCTTAAATAGTCTGTAACTCTTAGATATTCAACTTTAATTCAGGCGTGGTTTGTATTAATACATCCGAAAGAATCATAACTTGATACGCTTCAAACCTGTCCATTTTTGATATCCAAATGTTTCTCTTTACAATTCCTCATTGTTGATACATATTGTGTGACCATAGAACACATTACAATCATTATGTTATAATTTGGATTTGTATCTTGTAAAGTTACCTACAGGTCATAAGATGGAAATTAGCTGTTGAGTGAACAACGAATCTCTTTCCCCACTCAATTTTGATTGGCCGACTCAAACTCTGAGGGCATGCCCTTCATGAAGTTAAATGTCGACCAGGACACAGTTTCTTCTCCTTTTCTCCTTGGCTCTTCTCCTTGGGTCTTCTCCTTGGCTCTTCCTGAATCGTTGGACCTTGCCTCTCACCTCCCCCTTCCGGGGGGGTGAGGTAATTCTTCCCTAACTGGAGAAGGAACAATGGACTCTGCTGCCACGCACACCTCGACGAGCCATGCGGCCGGTCATGAGGGCCGAGGCCCGCAACTTTCAACAAGGACGCAACTTCCAGAGGCCCGCAACTTTCAACGAGGCCCGCAACTTTCAGCAGGACCGCATTCTGAAATCATCTGAACATTTCCATCACTCCAAGCGCATACGAGTACATCCAGCACAGAGCTTTGCAAGTATTCCGTTTCTATAGAATAGCTGCGTTAAGTCTGTGCCTCTTTGTTAAAGATGATTTTAATGATGTTCAGAAATCGTTGCTGTGCTCTCTCTCTCTCTCTCTCTCTCTCTCATTCTCTGCGCTTCCTAGCGCAATTGTGTTTTATGTTTTTGTTTGTTCTCATTTTTGTTTACCATGTAGAGTAGAGTTTAATAAAAACCCATAAAGGCATTTGTGATGGGTTCTCTTTGTTCACGCTCACAAACTTGGTCACTTAAACTGTGTTTCGATCTATGCTACCTCTGCTCTTAATTCTGTTTGGTAAAGTCACGTTACTTATAGTCATGAGATAACGTTAGTGTATAAAATCATTGATGTATTTGCTGGACTAATACATATGGGATTTGTATCACTATACTGCTAATCAGAATTGTAAATATGTATGTATAATGACGATTATTATACATATTTGCCTTTGAGCTAAACTAATTCCTTGACTGAAATTGATGTTATAAATAACTCATTTCATATATGTTTGATCTTGATAGATCTGGTGGAGAATCATTTGGTGAGTTAAACTCATCCTTATTTTAACATGCAGCTAAAATCGCTACACGGCAAAATCTGGCTAAACAGGTAAAAATTGTGACACTTACACAAAAAATATGTAGATCTAATACCCGCATTAATGACAAAATAAATCTTAATTCTAAATCTTACTTTCACTAGCCAAGAGTGGACTGTCGACAAGAAGTTATGCAGTGAAATGAGGAGAGAAGAAATCAAAGAGATGATGACGACGACACACACATAGAGGAGAGTGAGGAAAATGACATGAAATGGAATTATCACATTTTCAGAATTAAATTTATGAACTACAATTTGACTAATGATTTATGAATTGACCTACGGCCGTATGTCTTGGACACTCGGGTGAAGAGAGGGGCGGAGCTGTCAACACCACCTGGTGGTGAGTTGGATCTGATGGCGGGGGAGGAAGCTGGACAGACTCGGCAGACCCAAACGTACTGTGAGGGTCTGTTGGGAACGTTTGGCCGAATCCCCTGCCAGAGAGATCTTCAACTTCCACCTCCGGCAGAGCTTCGACCAGATCCCGAGGGAGTCTGGAGATATTGAGTCCGAGTGGACCATGTTCTCCACCTCCATTGTCAACGCGGCCACTCGGAGCTGTGGCCGTTAGGTCTCCAGTGCCTGTCGAGGCGGCAATCCCCGAACCCGGTGGTGGGCACCGGAAGTAAGGGATGCCGTCAAGCTGAAGAAGGAGCCTGGCTGGCTTGTGGGACTCCCGAGGCAGCTTACAGGTACCGACAGGCCAAGCGGACTGCAGCCCGGGTGGTTGGGGAGGCAAAAACTCGGGCCTGGGAGGAATTTGGTGAGGCCATGGAGAAAGACTATCGGTCGGCTTCGAAGAGATTCTGGCAAACCGTCCGCCGCCTCAGGAGGGGCAAGCAGTGCCCTACCAACGCTGTTTACAGTGGAGGGGGGCAGCTGTTGACCTCGACCGGGGATATCATCTGGCGGTGGAAGGAATACTTCGAGGATCTCCTCAACCCCGCCGTCACGTCCTCCATTGAGGAGGCAGAGGCTGTGGGCTCGGAGGCGGACTCGTCCATCACCCGGGCTGAAGTCACTCCTCGGTGGCAGGGCACCGGGGGTGGATGAGATCCGCACTGAGTACCTCAAGTCTCTGGATGTTTTGGGGCTGTCTTGGCTGACACGCCTCTGCAGCACCGCGTGGCGGTCGGGGACAGTGCCCTTGGACTGGCAGACCGGGGTGGTGGTCCCTCTTTTTAAGAAGGGGGACCGGAGGGTGTGCTCCAACTATCGGGGGTTTAACTTCTCAGCCTCCCTGGGAAAGTCTATGCCAGGGTGCTGGAGAGGAGAATCCGACCGATGGTAGAACCTCGGATCCAGGAGGAACAATGTGGTTTTCTTCCCGGTCGTGGAACACTGGACCAGCTCTATACCCTCTCCAGGGTGCTGGAGGGTTCATGGGAGTTTGCCCAACCAATCCACATGTGTTTTGTGGATTTGGAGAAGGCATTCGACTGTGTCCCTCGCGGCATCTTGTGGAGGGTGCTCCGGGAGTATGGGATTCGGGACCCTTTGCTAAGGGCTATCCGGTCCCTGTACGACCGGAGCAGGAGCTTGGTTCGCATTGCCGGCAGTAAGTCAGACTTGTTTCCGGTGCATGTTGGACTCCGGCAGGGCTGCCCTTTGTCGCCGGTTCTGTTCATAATTTTTATGGACAGAATTTCTTGGCGCAGCCAGGGGCCGGAGGGCGTCGGGTTTGGGGACCACATGATTTCATCTCTGCTCTTTGCGGATGATGTCCTCATGCTGGCCCCATCAGACCAGGACCTTCAACATGCACTGGGACGGTTTGCAGCCGAGTGTGAAGCGGCTGGTATGAGAATCAGCACCTCCAAATCTGAGGCCATGGTTCTCAGTCGGAAAAGAGAGAGGGAGAGTCCCTGCCTCAAGTGGAGGAGTTCAAGTATCTGGGGGTCTTGTTCACGAGTGAGGGAAGGATGGAACGGGAGATTGACAGACGGATCGTTGCAGCTTATGCAGTAATGCGGTCGCTGTACCGGTCTGTCGTGGTGAAGAAGGAGCTGAGCCGCAAGGCGAAGCTCTCGATTTACCGGTCAATCTACGTTCCTACCCTCACCTATGGTCATGAGCTGTGGGTCATGACCGAAAGGACAAGATCCCTACAGGCGGCTGAAATGAGCTTTCTCCGCAGGGTGGCTGGGCGATCCCTTAGAGATAGGGTGAGAAGCTCGGTCACTCGGGAGGAGCTCAGATTAGATCCGCTGCTCCTCCACATCGAGAGGGGCCGGCTGAGGTGGCTTGGGCATCTTTTCCGGATGCCCCCTGGACGCCTTCCCGGGAAGGTGTTCCGGGCATGTCCCACCGGGGAAGACCTAGGACACGCTGGAGGGACTATGTCTCCCGGCTGGCCTGGGAACGCCTCGTTGTCCCCCCGGAAGAGCTGGAGGAAGTGTTTAGGGAGAGGGAAGTCTGGGCATCCCTCCTTAGATTGCTGCCCCCGCGACCCGGCCCCGGATAAGCGGAAGAAAATGGATGGATGGATGGATGGATGGATTTATGAATTGTATTGTCTTAATACAAGTAATAAGCCTGCTCTCTCTCTGTAGCCTCCTCCTTGCAAGAAGGCCATTAAATCACCATTGGAGGAACCTTTGCAGCTGATGGTGAATTGAAAATCCACAGAGAGCAGAGCATTGTCCATGAGCTAAAGATGTATCAAGTCATGCCACCAATACTGACATCTGATGATCCTGTTGCCAGGCGTTGGACACAAACAAACACATGTCCTTTCCTGCTGATCTTCCGTCTTCATATTTATGTGTGCAGGCCTCCTCAACCCCAAGTGAAATGGGTTTCTCAACTGCTGGAGACACTATTTGCCCTGATTTTTTTATTATGTTATTATGTATGTTTTATTTTTAAGCTCTGGTGACAACTGCAGTCCTCTTTTTGCACTTTTACTAACAAGTTCAAGTTTAATTGCACTTTTTACACTTCTTTTTTTGATTATAACCAACAAGTGTTTCGTATAAAAGCTTTATTTGAAAAGTTTTGCAGCTCCTAAAAAAGTTTTTATGTCGTCTCCTTTTTCTGTTCAACTGTAAGTAATGGCACAAAAACAATATTTTGGATGTATAAAGGCTTGACTTTTATTGCTATTTGGAATTGAAACTAAGAATTGAGAATCGAAAATGATAAGCGGAATCGAATTTGGAATCGATCAATTTTAAAAGATGCCCATCCCTATATGAGAGATACCGCATATTAAAATATGTTAGACTGAACGTTGTGCTGGGTAACACGAAGAAGGGGGAAATTCGTGTCTTGAACACAAATGAATAGATTGCAGTTAATGTCATTGTTATGAATTCCCTTGAGACTGTGTTGTTTATAATTTGGAATGTTTTAATTATTTTCTACATTCTACTGTGAATATTTTGATGTGTATTTCTAGTATCTTGATAATAAACTGTATGAATCTCTACCACTCCAAATTGGCGTGTCTGACATGGCTCTATTCTGACATGTTTTTTTCATGTATAGGCAAATATGAACTAGTCCTGGTAATTGATTCATCACGACCCATCTCTGCTCTGCACATGCCAGTAACTCCACTGTATACTGTATGTGTAAGTAGCTTTACTCCGGTCCTGAAAACAGATGCAGTTCAGATATTCAGAGGATGAAAGCAGAGTTACCACACCCTCTGAATTTGTCTGATTAAAGGCATCAGTAATTCGACTTGACTGACCTTTTGAGAAGCTAAATATCTTGTATTACCCGCTTTGTAAATGGCAGACGGATAAATTGGATGGGAATAAAATAATACAGCTTCCTATTTGCAAGACTAACAACCGCTCATCCATTTGGCCTGTGCAGATATGATCAGAATCTCTCATTAAGAATGATATTGAATTGCAAATATGCTATATGACTAATGGCATGGTAATGAACAAATGGACGTTCGCTTGCATTAAAAAGACATTAGCAGAATTATGTATTTCATTTTTATGCAGATGTACAAGCAAAACTTTAACAATTCGTTGCATTATAAAATATCAACTGCTTTTACAAAGCCTTTTTATATGTTACATTTATTTATTTGGTAAATTTGTTTATTTTGATGCTTTTAAGCTTTTAAGCTTTTGATAGCTGTGTGATGCAGAGACCAATGCCGAAGCTACCAGACACTCTTCACAGAAACAAATGCAATATAGGAAAGTCTATATTTCTCAGCTTAAGTTTAAGTTTTTAAGCCAATTTCTGTATAGGTACGCACCTTTAAGTCTCGGTTGTAAAGAGACCTTTGGACATTTTCATTGGTCAACAATAATGCTGTGAACAAACTGATTACTTTCCTATTCGATAACATTAGAACCCAACGAATGCTTCAAATGTACAATTTTTTATCTGGGTTAGCAGTCCAGAGCTGTAACATCTGTGTGATATTTTGTAATGCAGCGGCGTCCCTCAACACGAAGGCTCCATATTTAAACACCCTGACAAACCATGCACGCTCCGCCTTTGCAGGCTCTTCCATCTGGGCTCATTTAAAAAGCATGCAACTTTTTGCATGTTAAGAAAACCGTGTGTGATTAATTGCAGTAAAGATGGATGAATAGCAGGGGCCATGTTCCCCGATGTTTACAGCGGGTTTAACCCCAGGGCCTATGTGAATCTTGGACAATTCCCAGAGCACACTGCGCTCTATTGCTTCAACTACACCGTACACGCGAGGGGTGGGCCAAAACCATCGCTCAAATACAATGATACATCGTCCCCCCTTTACCCCATAGACTCAACCTCCAAAACAGAACACAACAAAAACATACCAATGAGAAGGGGCCGTGATTCGCTTTCCCCTAAACGCTGCTCTCGCTTTCTTTCACAAGGGGAAAACCAGTAAGGAAAAGGGGGAAAACGTGGAATGTATGTGGTAAATTATTCCAGCACTTGATGGAAATGCATTTGCTTCAAGTGCTGAGGCACAGAGAGACGGCAATAAAACACATTTGGAGCATTTTTCATTTCCAGGATAGCGATAGTCTCCCTGAGGGTAGAAACACACACACACCGCATACAGGGAGGACTACAGAAACAGACCTTTTTTAGTCAACTTTATTTTATTTTAGGTGTACAAGGACTGGAATTTCTCAATTGTAATTTGAAGTTGTCATAATGATTTGTTTATAGTGTTATAGAGATGCGCGGAGAAAGCTAAAATGTCACCCGCATCCGCTGCTTCAAATAAATGATCCACCCGCCCCCACGTATAATTTTCTCTGACCCGATCGTCACTTTAATTACACTAATTCTTTGTTTTAAACATGATGTATCAGATTCAGTGACGTTAGAACTAATCTGCCATTTTCTGATAGTAAATTATACGTTTATCGTAAGATGCTTTTAAATAAACATTTCTTCATAAAACAAAAGTTTGTCTTTAGCCAGATTTTATGAATAAAATAAACACAGGCTTTACTCTCAGACTTTGAATATCGGCGTTTCTGTTACTACAACACGCAACACACATAACGGTAAATTTTCTAGCCCTCACTGTAGTTGCATATTACATACCCAGCACTTGATTCATCCTCGTTAACCAAGTCTCTTTCTTTCGTTCTTTCTCTTTCTTTCTTTCCTTTTTTTTATTCTCCATTTTTTATTTTCTCTTGGAAACGCCACACGCTTATATCTTTTAAATGAGTGCAAATTAGCGCCTGCCTGATGAAAAATGCATTTAAAACACATTTGTATTTTAGAGAAATATAATTAATATTTTTTTCATTAATGACTGATCTCATCCACCGCTATCAATCAGAATGTATTTTTTTATCAACCCCACCCGACCCGTGGATCCTCCGCAGGACCAGGATGTAACCACTATCCGCGCATCAGCATTATATAGATATTTTACAAGTTGGCTAAATAACACCCTACCCCACCCCGGACCCTAATATCACAGGTGCAGAGGCACAAGTTTTGCGCACAAATTTCACGAGGTAGAAAAGCTACAATAAAGGTACATAAAACATACACATTTTAATGTTTCATAGATAAATAAAACGTTCTTAGATTTTACGAATTCACACGTATAAGCCACGGTAAAATAGGCACGATTTCCTCTCAGATTGCGTTCATGTATACTCATAAACATTTGAAAGATACTTTATTTCAAATACATTGAAAGTCGTGCTGAGTGACACAAAAAAGTTGTGCTGAGGGGTATGAAAAAAGGAGGAAATTTGTGTCCACAAATCAAGATAAAATTATGCGACGTCACAAATTCCTGTGAGACTGTTATCATTTAGCAAGGGTGATGGGGGTTTCAGTCAAGTTATTTAAGAGCACGAAGAAATTATTTACACAGAAAACTTTTAAAAATGCTGTTTTTATTATTAAAAATAAATAAATTATTGAATACTGGGGGACTTTAAAATGTTCTTTATAATCATAGTTACTGTTATCGTCCTTGGTGGGAAAGACAATAGGATTTTTACCTTTATGTGAAATTCCTTCAATTTCCTGTGAACACGACATCTCTTCTAGTCCTGTTATTGTCTGTGATGAGGGTGAAAAACTTAGAAAAGAACATCTGCTCATCTGTTTCATTAATAAACAGGAGTGTGCCTGTAACATGAGGAGACTCCTAAAACGCTATCCAAAAAACTATGGAGCTAAAGCTAATTCAGCACAACATTTTACATTCCATACCTAATATTATTTTAAACTTTACTCTTACACACATAGTCTGATCAAGTGCGACCACTGAGCCTGTGAGAATGCGTATAGTGCCTGGCCCATTATAATGATGTCACGTGCCAGAGTTTGTAGAAGGAATGAATAAATGTACACTTTACACACGACAGATGCTTTTATGTAAAGCAAGATTTAATGCATGTGCATACCTCAGAAATCAACAACAAGACCTATGTGTTGTTAGCAGCATGACATAAAGCAGTGCTTCTATATGCTTCAGAATTAGCAATTCTAACAAACATTTCATTAGCTCGTAATGCAATGAGGTGTGGAGACATCCTCTATACCCCAAGGGCTGCAGGTGCATCCCATCAAATGGGTCAAGGTATGGCTGGTTAGCCCGGCCCAGTTAGCCCCTGCTGATACATGCTGTACCATCTGGTCATTCTACCCAAAAATAACCTGTGAGGTCATTTAAAGCAACCGTAAAAAAATTTTACGAATGTTTCCTCCGGGCTATTGTAGACAAAAATGTTCAGATTATATCGGTTTTCTGCTTTATCCAACTTTGGCTTAGAGTGTCGTTTTATCAAACCTACCCTGGCCGACTTTCTGCAATTCACACTCACATGGCGGCCGTGATTCACAGCTCAGGAAGGCAAATGCTTCAGCGAATGAGATTCACACCTTTAGTTAAGAGGACTCCCATAGCAATTCGCAGGTTGCGTGACGTCGCGATGTGCGATAAGCCTCTAGGACATCTTTAACCATGAGAGCTGAATCTGGATAGGACGAATTACCTCGACTTGACATTCGGTAGCAAAAATGTATTGCTCTGTCAGGGAAAACGGCTAGTTAGCTAGCTGGCTAGCATGATGGTTGTATAAAAACAATGTAAAGAGAAGACAAAGGAAAAGGTAAATGTTATGTTCAAGCACTTTTTATTTAATTTCCAAACATTGCACATCGTTTATTGGTCAACCAAACTTTTGTTTAAGCAAGAATACATTCTGTGCATATAGCATCCTTTTTTGCAAGTTCATAAAAAAGCACGGCATCTAAAATGGTTAAAACATATTAATATGAAAAATCTGAATCGTTGTGTAATGTAAATAGACTAAATATCTTGTCACACATTAGCCGATGTATTTACATAAAAAAAGGGATTTGTATATGGATCTAGCACTACCTTAGAGAATATGACAGGAAGAGAGAAAGAGAGAGAGTGCAGTAGTATAGATGTCAGGTCTTTCCTCCAACAACATGGCACAGATACAAAGTAGCTTTGATCTGGTGTGTTGGTTAATCATGAGCTGAGAACACACAACTGTTCACATGCCAGGTGAACTGAGCACACATACAGTACCAGTGTTCAGACACACATAATCATACATATGGAATGTTCTCACACAACACAAAGAGGCAAATAGCATCTGTATTACAGATTTGACAGGTTATCAACTGGTAACCAAAAATCAAGTGTCTTCTTTCAAGGTACAGTGATTTTATTGATGTTATTATTTGTGCAAGTTTTGTGTTTACGACACAGAATGAGATGCGATAACAATTGTGAGTCTACAACACACTATACACAAACTTGCAATGCACCCAAAGCCATTTGTTGTTTTAACCAAATTCCTGTGTGTGTGACCCGACCTTGCCAGGGTGTTTCTGCAACTACGAGCACTAGTCCCAACAATTTCATTTTTTATTTATTTCAAAATTTGTCATATAATGCTTTATGAACATTGTCACAGTGTCAGTACGCCTTGACAAAAAAATATGATTAATGTGATTTAATATAAAATGATGAAGCATTTATAGGTCCAAACACCATTATTGTTCCCACAACTCTGGTCACAATGTTAAAATACTTAAAATAAGTTTGAAAATGTGAAAAATAAATTGTTTAATATACATATTAATTTACAGCATCTAAACTTTTTTGTATTATTTACTGATCATTGTTATGATTTTTTCAAGTGAATGTGCCTGTCACACACTTTTGAGTCCTGACCTCGACAATGAAAAACGTCTTTTATTATGACATTTTATCAAAGACAAACAAGTCTAGTTTCTTTAGAAAGAGAAATTCACCACTACCTCACTCACAAGATCCCTAAATTATGAGCTAAATTTTGAACTACATTTTAAAAATAAATGTATATTACTGTTTAACTCATTTATATTAAGAAGCTAATGTAGTAGCCCTTGCTAGCTGCCACAGTGAGCTGCAATATTAGCAAAAATGTCGTTTTGTATTACAGACTCTGATGATTAAATAAGGGATGCACCGATATGTACATTTTTGCCGATAACAATAACCGATAATTCTTGAACAATCGATATATTGCCCTAAATATATGTATATAGATACAAAAAGTAATATAACATTTTCTGAGACTTAAAAAAAATGTTTCCCCCTGAAAATCATGTACCAAGATTCATTAACTTTTCTGGTATGATGTTTATTTAATAAACAAATTAAATATGTTCTTCCAGAGCAACCCAAAAAGGTGTTCTCAATAGCCACAAGTCTAACAAGTCTCAAGACAGAAAGCATTTAGACAGCAGTCGGCTTCAAACTACTTGCTTTTGATTCTATTATTTACACGTTCATAAATATCTACATACTGCTTTAGGCAAAACACTGTTAATGTTATAAGTGTATGATCATGACAGAAAGACAGTACTGTACTGGATCTGAACTGTGAGCAGTATTATAATATATCGGCGTAATTTTTATTACCGATATGGCCGATTGATTGTGCATCCCTGATTAAAAATTAAAATTCACAAAGGTTGATTTTTTTAAATTCTGCAGAGTCAAAAGTGCCCGTAGTTACAGAAACACAAGTGAACACGTTTGTGACTTTCACTTCTAAACATTCACCTCTACACGTATTGATCAAGTAGAATGTTCTCTCTTCATCTTCAGACATATATCATGTCATTCCAAACCTTTTTTGACAGACGTGGGCTGGACAAGAACATCAGCTGATAAAAATTATAACCAAATAACAACTTTATATTCAGTCTGTTGCTCAAGCTATCGTATGTTTTCAGAAGCCTTGAAATCTGGTGCATGAGTCATATGAACTGTTCTTAAAATGTTTTTTTTTTCAAGTTTGACAGCCTCTGGTCTTTATGAAATGTCGCAAGAGCCACGTTGTTCCATGATAAAATAACAGCAGATGGGTTAGAACATCAGGATGCGTAAATAATGACAAAAAGTTTTGGCTGAAATATTCCTGTAACGTGGATTCCTGCAAAAGATATATTGAGAAAAAGAAAATATTTTTAGGAATGCACGTAGCACACCCCCTCGTAAAGTATTAAAAAGTAACTTTTTACCTGCTTTTATTTCCCAAATACACAAAGCTAAGAACAGAAACCTTCAATTGGCCCCTGTATGTTCCGGTTCTTTCTACCGCGTCCGCATTCACCATTCTATGTTTATTCTTTCACGGAAGCTTCACTGTGTTTTCTCATTGCATTACAGCTTTGATGGATTTGCAGGGAAAGGCTGCTTTGACGTCTTTACCCCTCAGCTCAACCGAGTCGAGCGCCAGTTTGTCTTCAGCTCTGCGGCAAGGCTTTCCCTAAAATCACTTTGAGAATCATGATTTTCATGACAAATGACCACGGTGGGATATTCTTTAAGTGGTAAATGTTCCTTCAGTCGAAGGATGCCTTCCAGCAGGGTGTACTTTGATCCCGGTGAAATATATTCACTATATTGAGAGTTCTAAAACCAATGTAAATGCTCATAAGTCAAACCGAAAGCCTAGCGTCCAGGTTTGTTTGTTTTGGCGGAATCCCTGGGCGAGATTTGAACACTCTGTTGTTGATACTGCCTGCGCATTGTTTGTGAAACGCATGGAGCTGTTTAGATCTTTTTTGTTATTGCCAATGTGAGACCTCTATTCAAGCGTGGCCAGCTTCATAGTTAAATATTGTCTTTGGGAGCGGCACCTCTGCATGTGTTCACAAAATGTTTAATCAGGTGTTATTTCTCAGCCTATAATGAGGCTACAGAAATATGCTAATGAAACAGACCCTGCATATACAAGTTATGGATTAGCTGGGAGTTGAAATGAATACATTACGAGTTCATTTACTTTAAAGGCCGTAGCCTGGACATGTAGATGCTGATCATTGGCCGAGTGCAATCTGTTGTGCACACACACCTAAGCGTAGAGAATGCGTATGTAAACATGGTTGACATTTACTGTTTGTTCTCATTATATTATTCATATGTAAGTGGATTTCTGCATGAATACTGTAATTCAAGGGTCTTTAATCAATTTTTGTGCCATCTTTTGGACAAACAATAAACAATATCAAGTAAACTACAACCAAAGCAAAAGGGATAGTTCACCCCAAAATGAAAATTCTAGAATCATTTATTCCCCCTCATGTCAAACTGTATGGTTAAGTTTTTTCTGCAAAACGCAAAAGATGATTTTTTCAAGAATATTGGTAGGTAAACAACATTGCTTCCATAGGGTCACAAAACCATTGCGACATTTCTCAAATATATTTTTCTGTGTTCCACATAAGAACCAGTCATACACATTTGTATGTTGGTGTGAATATGTAAAGATTGTGAATAAATGGTGAATTTTTTTTTTTGGTTAACGCTCTCTTTTTTAAGAAGCGTAGCCCAAATGTTTTATTATCTCTGCCACAACCATCTACACTCTTATAAACAAAGGTGCTTAAAAAGGTTTTATTGTGTAAATGGTTCCATTAAGAACCTTCAAAAGCCGAAGAACTTTTGTTTTATAAAAGGCTCTTTGTGGCGAAAAAGAAGTCCTTCTGATATTGAACAGGTATGAAAAAATGGTTCTTTAAATGGATGGTTATTCTATGGCATCGCTGTGATTTATTTGTAAGGGTGTATATTAAGTTCAATTATGCTGAAACGTTAAAAATAGAGGTGGTTCACAATGCCATTGAAGAACCTTTACTGTCTAAATGGTTTCATAAAAAAGAACCTTAAAATCTGAAGAACCTTTCTGTTTCACAAAAGGTTCTTTGTGGCAAGGAAAGTTCTTCAGATTATAAAATGTTGAGGAAGATATGGTTCTTTGTGAACCCAAAACGATTCTTCTATGGGATCGCTGTAAAAATATTTAAAAACCTTTATTTTTAAGAGTGTAAAAGACTCATACATGATTAATATTTTGATGGCAATGATAGCATTCTACTCAAAGTAAGCTTAAAAAGTATGTAAATGCATCCATATGGCTCTATATTTTTCTTGGATTACAATACAACACTCAATAACAGTGGATTTCTGCTTGATCTCTCTTGTCCCGATTGAAGGCCCTTTGTGCAATGCTCTTCCATCCATATTAAAATGTTTAATTCAATATCATAATGACACATTACCTTGTGTCAGCCTTCCAAACATGAACCCTAATGTCTCATGGGTACTCCAATATAAATCATATCACAATCATTCGCTGTATACAAATACATGTGTGTCTTAAAGCGGGAGAAGAGGAGATATTTTCCCAAAGAGTGTTTTGTTCAGTGGAAAATGTGGAAAAACAGGTCAAGGTGGTTAAATGGAGATTAATCTCTTGACCTACATTCAGCAGCTGAATATGAAGTTTAAGGAATTGTAGTTGGAGGCCACAAGCATCCCTTCCCTTGCCGGCATTACTGCAGCGTCCACTGCATTACTTTAATCATTTCCTTAGGCCTGCACTTATGATGTGACACCAAACATGGCCCGCTCGTCAGCCCCCCGAGCCCCGCTGCGCCTCTCCCTCATTAAGCTTCGTAGGGATGTTATTATACTGCCATTACACTGTTATTAGGCACTAACACAGACACTTAGTCAAAAGACAAAAAAAAAAACCGATTTGCTCAGAAACAGACTGACAAACCACAGGATTCTGGCCATGGTCAGGCTATTAGCATATGTTTAAATGTGCCACTTAAACAAAAGACTGCTGTATGAGCCAATCAAACTGTGGGAGCTCATTTTTTAATAGAGCTGTTCGGTTCGTGGAGTCTACAACAGACGACGTGGCTGGCTCGCCACATCCAGTGTGGACAAATGTTACATATACTAGGTTTTCAGGCCTTCTATTGTCTTTTGTTTGTCTGGTATAGACACGGTGTTAGAATTTTCTAACTATCTGGTTCCTAATTCAGAAATTTCTAGTGGTTTTAGGAGAAGTTTGAGTAACTCTTAGTAACGTTTTAGTAAGTTTGGTATTGCTTTCATACACTATATAACCTTACTTTTCTGTTTTGTTGTACAACCTACACTTTCACATACATATGTTGAATATAAGTTTTGAAAACAGAAGACAACAATGAGAGTTTCACACACTTGATGAGATTCCTAATTTTCATTTTACAGGTTTCTGGTTTTACTGTTTTTTTTAAGCAAAACACTGTTACAGTGCTAGAAAAAAAAACAATAAACACAAAAAATGATATAAAAAATAATAGAAATGTCTGACACTATTACAGAGATAAATGTCAACAGTATCACTCAAAAAAAACAGTTTCCTCGTTTGAAAGCATACAGCTGATTCAAAAATACATTTGAGGAATAGTTGCGAAATTAGGTTGTAGAACAAAATGTGAACTTCAATCATCCACAGACCTTACTTTTCTCATAAATTGAAAACCCCAAGTCTATAAATGCATTTGTGAAGGAATTCAGAGAGAAATTAACCTTCCAGAATGGCCTACAATTGACATAGAATCTGAACGTCTCTAATACTTTTGCAGATAAAGAGGGAAAAGCGTCTCTCTGTTTTTCCTCTACTCTCTCTTTGATAGCCGTTTCTGGATTTATCGGCCTCTCAGCACCACTAGGAACAGAAAGCGCATTTCCATATTGATTTTCGGAAAGAAAGAATTCATTATAGCTTCGCGGCCGGTGGCGTGGCCCGGTGTTGCGTCTGCTGATACACACGTTCTAGTGCAAATGTTGGTGATTCGCTCATAAATATCAGATGTGAAACATTAATATCGAGTCTAATTATCCAGCTCATTTCTGCTTGTATTGAAAGTGTCTGTGCGGTGATGGATCGAGGGGGTGGAGGGATGGACCGAGGTAGATATATTTGTTTATGATAGAAATGTGCTGAATTTGATAGATGGGACAGCGTGAGCAGTGAGGGATTACTGAGCTGCTGTGGTGACAGATATTCTGTCCAACAACTGGCTGAGCGCTGGATTAAAAACTCTTTCTTATCAGAAAACTCCTTAGGGATTACACACATGCTCTTACTGATTTTCACAAACACACACTCTCACACAAACACATTCACTTACAGAAGATACCGCACTGTATCTAAATGAGGAAGTTTTCAAGTTTTAAAAAAAATATATAAAACATTTATTGTAAAGACACATAACAACTGTAAAAACATTTGGAATTATGATATATGTTATATATAGATTTGATATATAAATAAACTGGTCACACAGCATGGCTATTTGCACCATACTAGTCATATAACACGAAAGCATGCAATTTGCTTATTATTTCCACATGAAATGTTGGGGTACCACCGGGACGACATTTTCTGTGTGCAAAACCCGGAGGTAAATTAGCATTTCAGCGCTTACGGTTTCATTTCCCAAATAAATGTTTTTTTTTAATGGCACCATGTCTATTGCTCAATGGCTGCTTTTGTTTGCAACACTCAGGAGAAGTTATAGAGTTCTTAGTTGTTTTTCATTTACCCATGAACAAAATGATTGGGAGGAATAAAAATAGAAATGAGTCAATTGTTAAAATACATTTAACTGTATGTTACTGTAAAAATAATGGAGACTTTATATGTACACTGTAACAAATTTCTGTAGTTTTTACAGCATTATTACTATTTGCAAGTTGCCTTGGATAAAGTGTATGTTTAATAAATACAAGTCAATACATGTAAATGTAAACTATAATAAACAAAGAAATTTGTATATATTTTAAATAATTAAAAAGTATAATAATACAAATTGTTTTCAATCTAAATAAAATGGCTAAGTAAAAACCTTCCTCCCCCAACACAATCTTTCTGAGAATAACAGATTGTGATGAGACACATGTGAACAGATTCTGAGCTGGTATAACTAATATGGTTTTGGCTCAGATGATTAATAAGACTATTAGAGACGAGATGAGACTGATTGACTGCTTTAATCCCTTTACAATCTGTTATATGTGGGTTAATATGGAAAAAAACTCTCCATGGTTTACTGATATGCATAAAGAGAGTGTTGAGAGAGAGAGAGAGAGAGAGAGAGAGAGAGAGAGACTCCAGACTTTGTCAGTTTGAAGCACATCAGCTTCACAGAGCACAAAAGGTTCACAGCTCCTCCGACATCAGTCCAGTCGGTCAGAATGCCTGTTTGGGTTTGTGTTCAAGAGCTGAACAGAGAAATAAAAAACAGTCTCTCTAAAACAGCGAGGCTGAAAAAGATCCGGCAGTGGTAAAAAGGATCATGAGGATGGAGGCAAAAGTGTGGATGCTTTCTCAGGGTTCAGGGACCAGTTGCATCATCAGTTAAGATATACCTGAAGCACCCACTCGCTCACACACCCGAGTCCACCTAAACAACATCACTTACTCCAGCACACTGACAGCAACTTTCTCTTATCACCACATACCTGCGGCATGTTTAAACAATGTCACACGAGCAAGATGTGCTGTCATGCAGAATACGCACAGCTGTGATTGACATTTGAGTATACCTGTGTGTGGACAGGAGGGTTTTTTAATCAATACTGGAAAAAATAAAATTAAAAACATATACAGTATACACTAAAATATATATATATTGTAAAAGTATAGGATATATGACATATATTAAATAGTTTCCCCCTAATTTTCTTGTGAATGTGTTCTGTAATTTTATAGCTTTTGACTGTCAAAAATAAACCGCAAAAAATGAAATCCTGTTTTAAAGAAACTGAAATTTGGTTGCAGCTGGGGCGCCAGAAATAAACTGCGAAACAGGTTTTTTCCCTGTTAAATTACATCCCCGTTTTCTGGTAAATGTTCTTGTCCTTTTTTAATTTAATGGTTTTTGGCTATATTTTAAAAAGTACATGTTAGTGAATTTCACACATTTTTCATAGAAATCTTTACAAAAAGTAAATGTCATGTTTCTATGTCCCGAGTTTTCATTTGAGCTGATATGAGATATCTGATATAATAATTTTCATTGTCATTTTAATTTTGATAACTATGCCGGTCCACAAGTCAGGGCTCGCAGAGCTCCCTATGGCCACTTTATCCTGCCAGGATATTCTTATCATCTCAAGGCCTTGTCTAGCAATCTCAGCAGATGTCCTAAGAGGATGGGACAATTTAGATGAGAGAGATCTAGTGTTTCCTGAAGTGCATGAGAGACAGAAATAGAGAGTAGATAATTTTAAGGATGGTATGCTGTTGCTATTCATGTGGAATATAAACGACGATTTTAAATTCTGTTTGAGTTTGATTTTAAACAAGTCTAACAAAGAACGATAATATTATTTTCAGTGAACATCTGAAACATCCAAGGATAGAACTCTTTCCAAGGACAGAATAACAGTTTTTGGTTACGAAAGTTTACATGAGGACTTGCAGTGGTAATCATATACAGTACTAAGATAATTTAAGCGACATTAGATCTGGAAAGCACACAGACTATATTTTTATATATTTAACACAGTACAGTTTACAGAATTTCTATCGATGCCTTGACAAATGGGATTCATATCA
>SOYY01000064.1:0-47319 GCA_008369825.1 Triplophysa tibetana | reverse complement strand
GTTGGGCAATGTGAACTAGACTTTAGACCTAAATCCACGGCTGTAGCTGTCAGGGTGTAGGCTGGAAAGGATTCTGGAAAGGCCCCACAACAATTTATTTTTGTTAAGTTGGCCAGAGCACTAATACTGTACAGACGGAGGGTCCGGGAATCCTTTAGCTACAGCCCGGCTTCCACCAGATCAATAATTACGCAATTTTACACTCGACACATCACTATCACGTGGTCCTGCTCAACACAGAACTTGCACACAATAATCCAAAACATGAAAACAAATTCTCACAATATCAGTCAAATGTCATCTGCTGGTCAATGATCCACCGGTCATGCATCGACACCTCCGGGCTCTAAAATGATCTGTAATGCATGAAACGTCCCAAATCACGTGAAAAATACACCAGTCCTTAAATGTCATGCAACCGTTTTAAGTCTCCATCACTGATTATAAGGCACCTATGGATGTTTTCACCTTTTATAAATCACTGAAATCTGCTAGATCTCTACTCAAATAAAAACAACGGACACATGGCACGTGTCAAGCGATGGCACTCCATTTCTGAAATGTCTAAAACTACATTTACAAAAGCAGCGATACATCTATATCACAACTTTTCAGAACGACCCAACACAATATTCTTGGTCGATATCTTAAAACAGGGCTCAGGCTTGTGTTTGAGGATTTGGGTAATGAACTCTTAAAGGGACAGTCACTCGAAAAAGAACAATCACCTTCATTAATTTATTCAACATGGGCGGTCAAAAGCATTGAAGCATCACTAAAATGTGGAATTATAACCTGTGCTAAACTGGTTATATTCCAAGTCTCCCTCATTGAAGACATTCACAAATTGACTGATCAGGTTTTTCACAGTGATGCCAATTTCAGTCTGTTTCTTGAATAAAGTTATTGTTTGTTTAGCAAATATAATGTATCATTTTAATCACTATGTGATTATTTTATTTTTATACTTTGATGAGGTTTTTATCTTTTTGAAATGTGACAGCCAGTCCCCATTGACTTTATCAGAATGTGATGGCTTAGGTCTCCATTAATTTATGTGACAGCCCCAGTCCCCTTTGACTTTCATTATAAAAGTTATGGCCCCAGTCCCCATCGACTTTCATTATATGCAAAAAGGGGTCAGGACACTTTTTAAGTTCACCTTATGTGTTCTACAGGGAAAATAAATACATTTGTCAAAACTTGAGGAAATGGTAGAATTTTTTCCTTTTCGTTAAATGAGGCTAATCTTATTAACATGAATGGTCCAGACCCAAATATCCAACAAATCTCAATCGTAATGAATTTCTATAAAATGTGCAAGATGACAACCGTACTTGTATGTTGTTAGCAGCAGTTGTTAGCATGAAGTCTGCAAAAACTCCAGCCACATTAGAACGTTTCCACCTTTACCCAAATTTCGGTCTGTACCAATTGGAAGGCTCTGGTTGGTTCTGTAAAATGTGTTCTTATAACGTTCTTCAAACCCAAACAGCAATACTGAGCCACAACATCATTACACTACACTACCTATTGAACGTTATTTTTCTCAAGAGATCATCACATTTCTGCTGCTTATCCGGAACCTTCACTTGATCCTTATTCCACATCCTATTTTTTTGCTCAGTACCCAAAGCTATGGCCCACAGGTGAATAGTACCAAAGATGGTCCAGTAAACTAAGAGTTCACCTATCTACTCACCCTCATATCATTCTAAACAAACATTCATTAAACAGTAGTTTTTTTCTACGTTGTTTCATATGATGAAAGGGTTGAATCTCAAATCTTTCAAAAGCAGATCCAAAACTGGACTTAAAGTAAGAATTCAAGCTCTCAAATACACTTGATGAAAAGAAAAGAAATGATATGGTTTGATTAAGCTGAAGGTAAACTTTTTGTAAATGTTTGAAGTATTATAGATGGTTTCAAAGCAACAACATACAAACGTTACTGCGCATGCTTTTGTAGTCCAAACCTAACTTGCGGTACATTTCCGCAAAGAATAGAGTTGTTTCTGATAACAAGCAAAAGAAATAACAAGTAAATTACATTATCTAGCAAATTAAAAGTATGTCTAGACAGTGAGTAGTATTTTGGGTTACCAGTAGAAAAATATAACTTGGCTAAACTTAAATGCAAGTTATACGACCCATTATTTAATAAAGTTAATATACAGTAAAATCCAACAAATTGTTTATTTAATAGAATTATTATACAATAAAATGTTAAAATGATTTAATACTAATATAAATTCAATTAAATTAAATAGTAAAATGATCAGCCACTAGCCAGACCGATCAACGAACTGAAAGGTGACTTTGGGCCAGACGCATGCGTACGATAAATCCGTTTATAGATTATTGTAGACCTACTTCCTTCCTAAAAAAAGACCAAATGTTTTCAAAACGTGTCTGAATGACATAAAGGTGAGTAAATGATCATCTTTGTATCCTCCTAACCCAACTGTAAGATCACTACCGAATACATCCGCTATTCCACGAACAACGGTTTGGACTGAATTGACCTCCACTATGAAAACGTTTGTTACCGTTCCTTTACCGTTTCATTTTTTGCAAGAGCAGGGCAGTACATTCACAAGGCTTTTTGCTGAAGATGCTGTAAGGCTGCCAGGTAAAGGAAATAGCTCAAAAGCTGGGGATTGCCGCCCGCTTTGCCTTACGAGTGTACAGTAAGCCGCAGTTACGCTAGAGGAGAATAAACAGCACTGCTAGCGACGTAGCAAATGACCTGGGACGTTACGCTCGGAGCCGAACATCTGAATCCTTGTTATGCACAGATGTGGGGAAATTACAATTCAAAGTTGTGCCAATAAAGTGATAAATAAACGCAACCGTCGTATTTACAAGCAAACTAATGTTTCTTTGAGAAATAAAAAGAAAATTGATGACGCCCAACCAGCACCGTCTGTCCCACACAAAGGTCTCGGCCTCAGAGTCGTAAAGCATTTTGTGCGAATGCTGAAAAGTGTGGTATACAAAAAATATCCAACGCAAAAGAAACGTGTTTCTTTTCTCAACCAGTACCGTTATGCATTGAGACACTATGTTAAACCTCCCTTTAAAAAGTCCACAGGTGGTTCATAGTGCTGTGCAGAAAGGAGAGGAAGGGGCATCTACGTTTTAGAGTATAAAGCAGCACCATTTACACTAATATTATTAAAGTTTCTTATGCACCTTTATATGTCACAGACTACCTTGAGGACGATTGGTGTTATAAATACTTCTCTGTAAATGTTATAGTGTGAAACCGACAGTAGGGCGATGAGAGTCAAAGCTTTTACTGTATGACTGAATGATATCAAGGCCTTTCTCATGGGCTGACTCATAGAATCAAAGGATCTAAAAGTGCAGATTAGTCTGCGACTCGACCTAACCTTTGTCCTTTGTCAAGCCCTAAAACGCCAGGAGCAAAACCTTCATGTAATTGCCACGGGAACAATATCGTGAGGGTCCAGATCGACCTTTCCCTTGGAAATGTAATAGAATTACACCTGCTTCGCACAGTGTTATGTAAAGAGACTTTGCGTCATTTCGTTTTCAAAAGCATAATCCTGATTTTTCTTATTTAAAATCTAAACCGACCATGTTAATTTACGTTTAGAGTCATTTTCTTGCGTATTCTATTTCAGATGAACTGATAATGCTGTGACATTTATTTTTGTGCCGATAAGAAAGAATTCACTTGGTTTCCGTGTCTACGCCGCAGGTTATGCTTTGTTGCCGCCTCTAAACGTATTTAAATTAAAACCGGCCTGCTGTAGCTTCAGGTCTTGCAGTGCATATGCTGCTGTGACCCCTTTGCATTGAGGCGTATATATATATATACTGTATATAAATCCACCACTGTTCTCAGCTCACGGCAGACGTGCGTCTGGTAGGAAGTCAGATGCATGTCGGTGGAGGTCTGACATTGAGCAGAATGGATGTACCCTGTTGATGAAGCGCTTCTGGCGTAGCTGGACGCACGCGTGTGAGTTTCATAAGCGGGTTTGGGCCTCTGGGATGTAGATCTCTATACTATCGGCCCGCTCCGTAGCTGAGTCCTGTCGGAAAGACGCAGCCCGTTTCGCAGCCATGAGCCTGCGGCGAGCCTCCTGTCTCTGACGGTCCTGCAGGTCTAAGGAGCGCTCGCGCATGATGCCACGACCTTTAGGAGGCCTCTTCGACACAGGAGGCGGCCATTTTCTTTCCTAAAAAAAGAAGGGCACATGTTTTAACATTTTTCGATTTATATTGACATTTTTTCATCATCAAATTTCCCTGTAAAAAAACCCAAAAATCTGTATTTGTTATTTTTATTTATTTATTTAGTTAAAAATAAACAAAAATCAGTTAATGTACACATTACCTTACTCTGATTTAAAAAATAGGATATATTTGTAAAAATTTTATTATTATCAATTATGTTATTTATAATTATTAACATTTTTATAAAAATTAATATTGTCTCAAGCATAAACCTTGCAAAAGCTGTTAACATAATTAACATGTTTAAAAAACAATTTGCCAGTGGAATGAAAATAAGTCCTAGGTCCAATTATGTAATCTAGTGGCACACAAGACAAAATTACTGGTTAAGAAAATGATTTTGCTAGTATTTGAACTGACAGTCAGTAATGGTGCACTGACCTTCTTCTCTGGACTCTCCACTATCCTCCAATCATTGCTCTTGATTTGCTGCAGCTCATCAAACTTGGCAGTGACATCATCGATGGAGAGCTGCAGGAGATCCCAAAATCCAGCTAGGTCCTGAGCCGTGGGCCGAGGCATGGCACTAGGGTCCTGCACAAACCACACCCAAAGTATGTATTAAATCAGTGATAAACAGTTGCCAAGCAAACATCCCAGCACTTAAAACAACAACATGAGAAATCAAATAATAATGCTGATCACTTTTGTTTATTACTTTTGTTTGTGACACAAAAGTAGAATTATGACATCCATCACCAGAGGTCACTGTATTCCAACTTAACTCTAAACAACCTCTAACTCTAAATAACTCTAAACAACCAGTCTCTTTTACAGGTGTACGGTAAGTGTTAATATAAAAACAGCACTATAAAATACCAAAATACTTTCAAGAGATAAATGTGCTATCCAACTGACTTAGATCACTAGTACAAACATGTTTTAGTTCAATTTACTATGCACAGATTCACAAATAGTCAAGATCTCTATATGTCCAGTATTTCATTAAAAAATACTGGAGAAGAAAAGGAGTACAGATCTTTCTGTCTAACATAACATTTATATTATTTTATAAATTAGCACAGAAATGTCTGAAAAGTGAAACTGAATTGTAAACATGAACATTTCTTTTGTGCGTCCATTTTTGCTATAATGACAGCATCATCTTGAGCTCCAGCATGCCGATTGAATCACAGCACATAAATGTACATTAACAGGTTTAATACCAATAATTTACTTACATTTCAATGAGGAAAGCAAACAAAATCTATTGTAAAATATCTCAAAATATTTTTTTTTTACTTTTCAGAATTCTAAAACGTTTTGCTCAATTTCATATTTAAAGAGTTATTATAGTTTTGTTTTTACAAATATTCACAATTTAAAATAGCATTTTATTTTAGAGTTATTTTAGCAATTTGATGACATGCTTTGTCATAATATTATTTATTTGTATATTTTTTAAGTTGACATATAAGATTATAAGTTAAGACTTCATTAAGGTGCAATTTGTTAACAGTTAGTTAATGCATTAGCCAACATGAACCAACAACACTTCTCCAGCACTTTTTAATATTAATTCATGTTAATTTCAGCATTTACTAATACACTATTAAAATTACATGTTGTGAACGCTGTTAACATTAATACTAACAAGAAAGCTGTATTGACATGAACCAACATTGACAAGGATTAATTCATGCTGAAAATCGAAATTGTTCATTGTTAGCTAATGTTAGCTAATGCATTTACTAATGTAAACTAACAGGACATTCTTTTAAAGTGTTACGAGATTATTTTAGTTTTATTTTAGTTTACGATTATAATTTTAGAGCCTTAAACTTATTTCAGTTTATTTCTGACATTTAAAATGTTAATTTATTAAGTTTTGCTTTCATTATTAGGCCTATTTTGTATTTGATTTATAAAAAGTAAGCTAAAATGACCTTGGTTTAAACTTAATTTTGCTGCCCTGATTTGTAGTGTAAACTTGTAAACACAATTGCATGCATCATCAATTCCTTTCTTTAAAATCACATCACTCAGTTATAAATCAAAAACATTGAGACTCATTATTATAGCGGCCAGATGATGGGTTTAGTGTTTAGGATGTTTAGGAAGCTCATGCTGAAGAGAACAAGCCAGTTTCAGAGAGTGAGAGAGACAGACAGAGAGAGAGAGAGAGAGAGAGAGAGAGAGAGAGAGAGAGAGAGAGAGAGAGAGAGAGAGAGAGAGAGAAAGAGAGAGAGAGAGAGAGAGATTCACACAAAAACTGACAATAAACAAACCCTCTAAAGAGCCATTTAAAAAAACTAACAATCACAGACATGTCAATTACACCTTCATCTCATGAAGTGTGGATTTTGGACAAAAATATTACTGAAAATTCAATAATTGCATATGTTTACAACAACATTTTGATATATATAATCCGTATTGACAGAACGTCATGTTGGCAGATGTGTTTATGTTAGAGACAAGCATTCATGTTTATCTACTGGGAACAGTAGAAATGTCGCGTACCAGATTTTGCTGACACAACCAGTAAAACTGCTGGAATTTCTGGGACATGAGGAGATGAGCACTGCCCACGGCACTCCGGATCTTCCCAAGAACTACAAGACATTAATAGATTATCACAGGTGTAATTAAAAGAAGTGAAATTTACTGACTTCATCACTTCACAACTGTGTGTGTGTGTAAGATGAGTTCCGTATGTTTCTGTGATGTCCTGCCCACTTACTCTCCTCTGACAGGTCATGCTCTTCTGCTTCACGCTCCATATCTTTACACCAGCCCTCCAGGCGTTTGGTCTCACTGTGGAGAAGCTGCATGAACCAGCTGCCGTCACGCCGGAGGGGCGACACACGGCCGGCTTCGGCTGCTTCGTGAGAGGGTTCCACCAGCCAGGGTTCGGGCTGCGGGCTGGACGGCCCGCTGGAGGGTCGGTAATCCTCGCGGTAACTGAAGAGGCCCTGTGTCCGTACGGTTCGCACCACGTTGTACTGTGTCGGTGTACTGGGTTCGGAGTGCCGCTGGAATCCTCCAAATTGCAGACTCTTGTCTTCTGTGGAAGGAAACCCCTCCAACTCCAAATCTGCTTGAACTGCAGTCGTCACGCTGTTGGACCGTTTGAAGCGCCCGAGTCTGAAAGTGCACAGACAGCAGGTATAACAGCAAGTCCTCAGAAATATGTCCCATGTGTTTTCCAAATAAATAGAAATGGAATGCTGGGCTTAATTGTTTCCATATTAACATGTCTGTTTTCCATTTCATCAACCTTTTCAGCTTTATTTGCTTGACTAACGGTCTACAAATAACTATTAATTTACAATGACCTTGTTTACTCCTGTACTAGTTTCATGACATTTAGTATGAATGACAAAAAGTTGGAAAAAAGTTATCATAGTTGTGTTTTCAGTTTTATGCTAGTTTTATTCATATTTTGAATTAATATTCAGAATTTTAAATATATTATGGTAATTTTTAGCACATTTTTTAGCCCTTTTTGAGGCATCAATTCAAAATTTTGTTTATTTTAAGTTTTTCAAATAATATTTAGGCCTTTATTTTATTTGGGTTTAGTAAATAGAAATGTTTTAATAGTTATAATTTTCATAAACGAATAATACAAATAATAATAACGTTGTATTGCACATTATTCTGGTTAGGAACAGCCTTTTTAGACAAGAAAAAAATAAATCTGGCTTTCATGTAAAGATCCGATTAGGGTTTAAATAATAAATTAAAATAATAAATAAATAAATAACAAAATAAAATATAGCTTGAAAGTAGAGTGTATTTAGTAAACTTACCGCTTCTCATCCTCCACCTGGATGCCTACAGAATGATATTGTGGGAGACCTTTACTGTCTGTTTCAGAGTCTGTAGCCGCTTCCACCTGAAGAATTAATGAGTAAAGCAAGAGAATGAGTGAACAATATATTACAAACACTATAGGTGTTTGAGGCGTTTGAACCAGAGCCGTATAACAATATAGCTGCAGGCAACAAATATGGGCCAAGCACAAACTCAGCAATTACACCTTCGTACTCTTTGTATGATTCATTTCAAAATGACAAAGTATTGTCAAGACAAAATTCCTATTATTAGCATGTTCCTGAATACAAAATTGAAACCAAATTTCAATGCAGTTATTGTTTTATGGTGGTTCTCAGGGCAAAAATAACATGTGGGTCAGGTAGGTATGTACATCATCATCATCGCTGCACTTGACATGGTCCAAATGTCAGTAGAAGATGTAGAAATATTCAGGCAACTTTGATCATTTGGTGGCATTTGGATAGATTGTACATTTTATTAATTTTCATCATACTCTACACTGCAATGGGATGCCATAGACAAGACACCTAGACAATGGCAGAAGAATAAAAGAAAATCTAAAAGATAAAACAAGAGCTTCACCCCTGTGCTTGGCCTTTTTATAATAGAAGTGTCATTGCAGTGTGAAAGCAATACAATGCGTTGTGGAATGGCCAGATGAGAAAACAACAGCTTGAAGGCACACATTTACAGTTTACTTAGTCATTGTAAACAACATTCTTAACCAAATGAATTTCCCTAGGTTTTACTCTAACTCAGCTTACTCTTGATTCAACCTTCTAAAGGGCACAATGGAAATGTCGATGGTTCCTCCAGATTCTGCATACAAATGATGCAATTGGGCGCATTGGTTCAACGTTTCATTTCATTGAGGGACTGGGCAAAAAGCATCTCTGATTTGAATCAATTGTTTAATAATCCAAAATATCCCATGGCCCAATTTACTTTATATGGAAAAAAGGTTTTTGCTTTCTCTCAGAATATTTGAGCTTTGAATAGTTATAGAGAATATACAATTGTGAACTGTGAATATTAATATAACACAGCAAGAATGTGCATTTCAAATATTCTGTTTCAGGTCTTTTGTTTAGCATGGATGTAGTGTCTCCAAAGCAGAGACGGTAGTGACCTGTAGCTGTCAAATATCCATACTCACTGTTTTAGAGCGAGAGGGCTTGTGCATAGCTAATATGATGTGAAATGTAATAGGTTACAGTCATTACTGTTGAGATTGAAAATGTATTCATTTAAATCAAGTGTTTGACATTAAAAGGACAATATGCTACTGAGGTAGCACAAATGCCCTATTTTGGCATAAAAGTACTACTGTCTTTATTTACCAAAGATGCACAGTGTAAAATAGCGCTGAAAATGTGTGGACATGGCTGTTCTTAGGACTGGCCTTATTGCATATGCATTTGTAGGAGTTTTCTCTTTAGACCCAAACTTAATGTGAGGGGAGTACATAAATTAATCATTGAATTGGTATTCGCGGCTTTATTTAAGGCCCAAAAAAGCTTTTCTTAAACCTTGCACTAATTTGCGCTGCTCTTGGTGGCTCTCGGTCATTATGGGAAAGAGATATTATGGGTTAAATAAATTCCAGGGGGGAAATATTAAACCTTAGAGGAACAGTTCACTCAAAAAAGATTTTTGATAATCGAGTTTATCGAGAATTATGTTGAAATAAGGTTTTATGTTGTTATCATTGAATTTTATTTATTCTTGCGTGTCTCAAGACAAAATGTGCCCATGACTGCCAGTCACGAGACAAAGTTATCGTTGAGCTGCTGATCTGTTTGTTGCCATGGAGACTCGATGTTCCATTCCTATTACTAAATATCAAAATATGAATGTTTTTCTCTTGTCAACGTATCATTTTGCTTCATAAGACTTTTCAGATTACATCATTTTGTCTAATTAAATATATAACAAGGTAATATGACGCCATTTTTTTATTAAACGAATGAAAATTATAAGTGAGCTTTGAGTCTGGATAAACTATTCCTTTAAAAATAAGGGTTAATTTCTGACATGATAAACCGTAATGAGTTCCAGATTGAGCTAAATAAGTCATTGGAGCGTTCATGTGATGTGATTCAGAATGCTAATGATCCGTAGTTTTATAGGTGTAATGTTTTCATCGTGTGGACAGCTGTGTGCTGGGGCTGGCTGTTGGTCATGTCCTCAGAGAGCGAAAGCATCATTAATCTTTGTTGTTCAGGGTCAATCTGCAATCTCATCCTCTCTGCCAGAGAATTGGACATATGAGGAGTCTTTGTGTGCACTTTCAGGATGGCTGAAACACTGCCTGAATACAACTGGCTATTTCTGGATTCCAGGTGAGACACAAAGCCATTGCCTTTACAATAAGAAGACAACCAACTATTTGGTTATTTGAGGAAAAATAAACTAAAACCAATAACATATCTCAGAATTCGTTTGAAGGTATGATATTAGAGATGCACCGATATATCAGCCAATAATTGGTATCGGTCTATAAAAGCAATTTCTAACACTTTTGGCCGATAGTTTAAAAACAGCCAATGATAAGGGCCGAAATATCCAGTCAGTTAATAGAGGACAGGAAAATGCAATGAATTTGTGCTTTGTGTAATACTGTATGTTAAGAAATATCACCAGTTTGATGTTCAGTATGACTAGTAATCTAATCTTCAGAATCGGTATCGGCAGATATCACTCTGAATAATAAGCCATCGGCATCAGCATCAGTGGAGAAATGTATTATCGGTGCATATCTAATTAGTAGATTATGGCTTGATAAAGTATATTACAGCAAAAGACCACGGAGAGGCCTGACCTGTATCCCGATGGAAGAGCGAGGAGTCTTGAGGTATTCCTCAGCTTTGGACACCAGGACGGCTTTGTCACAGGTCTGAACAGAGCTGTAACTCCCCGCAGATGTGAGCCGCTTGGTGTCCATGGCTAGGGTGATGGCCTTAGTGCTGTCCAGACTGTCGACCGAGCTGTAACGCACCCGGCCTAGGCTGTCTGGTGCCCAAAGCCCCCCACGTGGAAGCCGGCCTTCGTGGTAAGCGTCCTGGGTTGATTCTGTGCTGCTCTGTGCTGTTACGGAAATCAGCGGCTTTGTGGTGGAGCGTGGAGGTACAGGAGGAGGAGTCTTCTTGTAACCGGGTGTATAAGTCACTGCCGCTAGAAAGGAACAGATGAACAGTCTTCGAAGGGATATGAAGCATTTTCATGAAGAGATGTGACAGGTGCGAGATTACGCATTTTATGAGATTTTCATTTTATTAATAAGCTGCCAAGATCAGTTCTTGGCATAATGTTTCAAGCAGTTCTGTGTAGTGATATTGGAAGTAAATTGGAAGTAAAGTTGTCTCATGTACCTAAAAGATGACTTGCCACCATATATCGTTCATTGGTATCAGGTTTATCTTTGGATTATGACATTTTTCGTCTGTTCATTACACAAAAACTTCTATAGCGCAGAGATCTGAACTACTTTACGAAACTCACATGGTTCTGTTAAGAGCTCGACAGATGTCACAAAAAACATAATTATACTGTACAGTACACTGTTAAAAAAATCCTGTAAAATTAAATTTTCCATCAGCTGAGGAGGCTGTATTCAATAGAGCCTGTTTAAAAATGTTATTTCAACTCCGTTTCGTGAATGTAGCGAGTGCAACACAGTCATTTACATATGAATGTGCCACTCAAACGCTCAGGCTACAAATAGTGGCCTGTTATAAAACTGCTGAATGAGTCATGAGCTGGAGAGAAGAAAGTGAGAGAGAGTCGTGTGATTCATACTAAGGAGTACAACGGATCTAAAAATAGCATGTGGGATTGTGTAAGTGGGGAAAACAATAATCCATTCATGACCTGCTGTATTGATATTCTCTGCCGTTACTCATGTTGAACACTTCACCAGTAGATATTAAACTATATCTCCCATAGCAACAAAATGACTCATCTTTGCAGAGACTAAACTCAGGTAAATAATAAATAGTACATCTTCTGAACGTGTATCTAAAACAATTAATATTCTGGCACTTAATGAACAAGTTATTGGTGAAGAAAGGAGTGAAACATGGTCAAAAATGTCAAGAAATATAATCTTATCAATTTGTTCCAAATACTGTATGTCTTTAAAGGAATAGCTCTAGCAATGGCAAAAGTAATAATATTGAAAATGATAATAATAATCCATAGTTTCAATTATAAGTTGCACTAGCTAACACAAACTACACATTTTTCTGCATTTATTAACACGATGAAATAAATAAATTACAATCCTTTATTATGGAATATTGATGTGTTTTTAAACAAATTTTATCAAATCAATTTGCAGTGGGAAAAATACTAAAGCCTTACCCTCTATTTTCTCATTCTATATTTTTTTCTACTGTGTCAGATTAAGGAAGTTAAGACGACCGGGACTTCCAGGTCATGGCGACTTTAATAGTTCATAATATTGTTCACATTAGCTATTTTTGACAGCTTTTCGCCTTGCAGTAATAAGGTTCTATATGATATTTGCGTTAAAAATTGTGTTATTCACATCATGTTCTTATTCTGTGACAATTTATTTGAATTTGATGATTATTTTTCTTTACATTGTGTACATTTAGGGACGAAAACTAAAATGTCTTGTTAAATGGAATGTAAAATCATTGAAGCTGAATATCTCAGAACCTCATAATTCGATGGTGGCAAAATGGAACCTTGTTGAATCTACATTAATCACATTGTAAAACATTGTACTTAATACAATTTGAATCTTACTTTTTCTACAGATTTATTTTTAAAATTAAACAGAAAAAGTCTGCAAATTTACAAGAAAAACATGAACTAAATCTACTTTAAGGTAAAAATAAAATGTATTTTACTCTTTTTTTCTTGCGCCCTAGCTACCAGAATATTGTTTTAGTTTTTATGAGATTTTTTACAGTGAAATGTGGTGATAAACCAGTCAAATTACAGAAAAAGACTACAGTTTTACATGAAAACATGAAAAACATGTGACTTTACATGAAAAAAACAATTCTTTATGTATATTTTGCTAGTACCCCTGCAGCCGGACGATTTCCGTTTTTTATTGCGTTTTTTTAAAAAGTGATATAAATTTGCATATATAGCGAGCAAGTGCCAAGCTCTAAATTCTGGAAAGTCATCAGCTTTATGACTAGTACAGAATGTTGCTGACGTTGAATAACACTAAGAAAAGTGACACTAGATGACTCTTAACATTTAAATGGTAGCTCATACATATTTTTAGACATATACATTATTTAAGGTCAATATTAATTAGGGTTTCGAGCACGAAGTGCTGAAAACCTATTGTTTTTGTAGTGATTTTTATTAGGGTTCGAGCCCGAAGGGCTAGAAACCTATTGTATTTGTTGGTTTTATTATTATTATTTTTCTCCCCTAAAACTGATACTGGAGCCCAAACCGTAAGACCGACAGAGCTGAGACTCGGTCAGATGGTAGTAGTCTTGCTCGCTACTCAGATACTCGGAGCCAGCCAAATTGGCCACTAGGTGGCGCTACAGCGAAGAAAAGCGCGTTTTCGCTCGATACTCCTAAACCGTTTGTCGCACAGCCAAATGTTTTACATAAATATCATCACTGGCTAAAAACTAAAAAAACGTATATCTCCGTTTTAATTTCCGGTATGCTAATTTTTCCGCTAATTTGCATTTTATGCAAAAACCCAAACAATGAACTAGTCCCTGGATTTTTGCCGGATCGAAACCAAACCAACGCGGATGAATTCTTCGGAGTGTGAATGGAAATAATTATCAAAAAAAAGTTGAAATTTCGATACACGGTTGCCAGGGTGCGCCAAAACGTCCTAACAGGAAGTAGCCAATTAAGGGAAAATGCAAATAACTCGTAAACGGTTAAAGATATCTTCATGGGGCTGAAAACACAACTATATATGAATAATCCGAGTTCAAATTATCAAAAACTAGGCGTTCGGCCACTAGGTGGCGCTATAACACGAAAAAAATGTAAGACGCTCATAACAACGCAACCGTTGGTCCGATTAACATGATACTTCTTTTGATGCGTCTTTAAGTCATGCACCACAAATACCTAAAACGATATCTGTGTTTCGCCAAAAAAAATGGCCGCCATCGGCCAATGAAGTTTGAGCGCTAATTAGACCAGGTTAATGGATGCCGATCGGAACGACGCTCGCTGGGCTCATTCGAGTCATGGTCTTGAAGGTGTGTAAGAAATAAGAACTCACTCAGCCTCCAGGGGGCGCATTAACTTTTTTTTAGTGTGTTAATGACTGTTTATCAGGTGACGTTTGATACACACACAAAATATTAATATTAAACGATAGATCTTCTCAGTCTGAACAACTTTGCCTCTAGAACCACTTCTCTCAATTGAACGGTTCGTGAGTTATCGGTGGTACGATAAAAACCTACTTTTGCGAACTCGTCCTTGGTTTTTCGCCCAATCGGAACCGAAACCACGCAGATTGATTCTCTGGAGTGTGAATTTAAATGGTTTTTGAAAAAAAGTTGAAATTTCCTTTCACGGTCTCTTAACAGCGCCAAAATGTAAAATGGGCGGATCCTATTACAATTGAAATGTCCACAACTCAAGAACGGCTTAACATATCATCACGAGGTTTGTAAATCACGTGTAGAACATTGCTCCGAGGTCAAATGCAAAAGAACGCGGTATTTGTAAACTAGGTGGCGCCATAACAGTTAAAAATAGCGAAATTTACTTATCTTTTGGAACCAAATCAATTGTGCATCACGTGACATTTGACATTTACGCAAACTATTGATATCGTATGATAGCTCTCCTGATTCCGAACAACTTTGCCTCTTGAACGATCGATGTCGATCGCACGGTTAGTGAGTAATCAGCGATGATGTTGAAAACCTACTTTAGCGAACTAGTCCAAGATTTTTCACCCGATCGGAACCAAACCAACGCAGCTGTCTTCTCTTGAGTGTGATTGCGAATAGTTATTGAAAAAACGTTTAAATTTCCCTTCACGGTCTCTTAGGGGAGACAAATGTGAAATGGGCGGAGCCTCTGACATTAAAATGTCCATAACTCAAGAACGGCTCAACATATCGTCATGGGGCTTGTAATTACCTTGTAGACCGTCACTCCGAGGTCACCTGCAAAACACCGTGGCGTTTGAACACAAGGTGGCGCTATAACAGTGAAAATGACAACTTTGGCAAAACCCCTCAGTCGTTAACCTATTTGCTGGCTCACGACTTCGTCTGCGATTGATGGATTGTCATTGCAATTTTTTTACCAGGCAAGCCTACCTAAGAGCCATTTGAGCGCTCGAACCCGGAAAAGGCTGCTTGCAGCTTTAATTAGGGTTCGAGCCCGAAGGGCTAGAAACCTATTGTATTTGTTAAGATTTTTATTCTTCTTCTTCTTCTTATTATTATTATTCTGCCATAAAACTCATCGTGCAGCCCAAACCGTAAGGCCGACAGAGCTGAGACCTGGTCAGATGGTAGTAGTCCTTGTCGCTACTCAGATACACGGAGCCAGCCAAATCGACCCATAGGTGGCGCTACAGCGATGACAAACGCGTTTGCGCTTGTTACTCCTGAACCGTTCGTCGCACACCCAAGTGTCTTATATCAGTGTAATCACTGGCTCAAAACTAAAAAAACGTATATCTCCGATTTCATTTCCGTCATTATAGATTTTTCGCTAATTAGCATTTTATGAAAAAAAAAAAAAATGAACTAGTCCCTGGATTTTTGCCCTATCGGAACCAAACCAACGCTGATGGATTCTGTGGAGTGTGAATGTAAATAGTTATTGAAAAAAAGTTGAATTTTCAATTCACGATTGCTAGGTGGCGCTAAAACGTCCAAACCGGAAGTGGCATATTTAGTTAAAATGGTCATAACTCGTCAACCGTTTGAGATATCTTCATGGGGTTTGGTACGTATACGTAGACGCTCAGTCCGAGGTCACATAAAAAAATAAGCGGCGATCCGCCACTAGGTGGCGCTATAATAGGAATCAACTCAAAAATGACTATAACTAGGCAACAGTTTCCCCGATTGACTTATCATTTGGTATGGTGTGTCTTTGTGTCATGTCCCATGACTATCAAAAAGGACATTGGTGTATCTCAAAAAACATGGCCGCCATCGGCCGATGAATTTTGAGCACTCATTGCACCGGGTTAACAAAGGCTGATCAAAACGACACTGACTGGGCTTATTCGTCTCATGGTCTTGAAGGTCTGTAAGAAATATGAACTTATTCGGCCACCGGGGGGCGTATTAACGCTTTTGGAGTGCAAAAACAACTGTGTATCACGTGACATTTGACATATACCCAAACTAATGAAATTATATGATAGCTCTCTTCATTTTGAGCAACTTTGCCTCTAGAACCACTTCTGGCGACCGAACGGTTCCTGAGTTATCGCTGATGAGGTAAAAAACCTACTTTCGCGAACTAGTCCTTGGTTTTTCAACCGATCGGAACCAAACCAATGCAGCTGACTTCTGTGGAGTGTAAATCTAAAAAATTATTGAAAAAAAGTTAAAATTTCATTTCACCGGCGCTTAGGGATGCCAAAACTTAAAGTGGGCAAAGCCTATCACATTTAAATGGCCTTAAATCCAGAACGGCTTAACATATCATCATGGGGCTTGGGAAATATGTGTATAACGTCACTCCGAGGTCACCCACAAAAGAACGTGGCGTTTGGACAATAGGTGGCGCTATAACAGTAAAAATGGTAAAATTGATGCGTATTTCATTGCTTAAACAATTATGTATCACGTGACATTTTTAATTTACACAAACTAATGATATCATATGATAGTTCTCCTCATTCTGAACAACTTTGCCTCTTGATCCATTGATGTCAATCAAACAGTTCGCCAGTTATTGGTGATGATGTTAAAGACGTACATTTGCATACTTATTTTAGGTCTTTCAAGCAATTTCCAAATTTCCACCACAGTACAATTCTCTGGACTCTCTAGATAAATAATTATCAAAGACATGTTGAACTTTTTCATTTGTGTGGCCATAACAGGGTCCTTTATTATATTAACCTCAAAAGTCTACCTGAGAGCTTGCTGCTCCTTGATGAATAATCCAACTGACTTGCCATTAAGTACTATTATACATATTATGACACTAAACAAGCATTCAAAATGTGAAGGTCATCAGAAGGGGCATGCCTTCATAACAGTCAAAAAGGTGAAATATCATTCATTCAAATGGATTTTTTAGAGTCAGCAGATCACAATGCATGTAGCTTTGAAAAAATATTTTTGCGGCTGTGTTCACTGTCCACTGTAACGCCTTGCAGTCTTGTGCACTGCAGTGTGTATTTTATGTGCATACGTTTGCATGTATTTCATATTCTGTGTTTTTTTGTTTTTGTGTGTGTGGGTGTGTGTGTGTGTGTGTGTGTGTATTTATGGATATTATGTCTCTGTGTATAATAAGAGTGTGCATGTACTGTATAGTTCTGTGTGTCGTGTGTGATCGAGACTGTGCATGTGTGTTGAATGAAACGTGTCTCACAGGAAGACAGTGTAAGAAATATAATGTATTACACAAGTTGCTCCATATTTACACATCTATAAATATAGCACATGTCTGGCTGCTTTTATGATGCTGTGTTGATATATATATATATATATATATACAACACCCAAACATCAAAATGGGATATACTGTATTATGTGAGGTATGTGTGTACAAAATAAGCACCATTTAAATGGCACGGCACTCTAGAATATTATGAATAAGAATCAATGTATCTATATAAGATGCTCCTGGCCTTAAGCCTTAATTTTTTTATACACGTCTATCATAATGTATGGCAGGTGCCATGCCACATCCATAGCAACTAAACAGGTTAACTTAGCAACCATTAAGCTAGACCTATATCTCTGGAACAGAACATAGTAGAGACATGGGAATTGGTTCAATGCACTCGTCCCTTACGTTTTATCAGTTTACACCTGTTTTTGCATATGACTGTAAGCATGCGTGGTCTGTATTAACCATTGCTGACCATTTCTTTCATTTTTATGGTTATGGGTAAGTGTCATCTGTTGCGGATGTCTTATGGTGCGATTCCTGACCATAGTCAGCGAATTCAGTCAACCTTAGTCCCCTTGCACTGCTCGAACCCGATGATTACTGCTTGCAGTTATATTTAGGGTTCGAGCCCGAAGGGCTAGAAACCTATTGTATTTGTTGGTTTTATTATTATTATTTTTCTCCCCTAAAACTGATACTGGAGCCCAAACCGTAAGACCGACAGAGCTGAGACTCGGTCAGATGGTAGTAGTCTTGCTCGCTACTCAGATACTCGGAGCCAGCCAAATTGGCCACTAGGTGGCGCTACAGCGAAGAAAAGCGCGTTTTCGCTCGATACTCCTAAACCGTTTGTCGCACAGCCAAATGTTTTACATAAATATCATCACTGGCTAAAAACTAAAAAAACGTATATCTCCGTTTTAATTTCCGGTATGCTAATTTTTCCGCTAATTTGCATTTTATGCAAAAACCCAAACAATGAACTAGTCCCTGGATTTTTGCCGGATCGAAACCAAACCAACGCGGATGAATTCTTCGGAGTGTGAATGGAAATAATTATCAAAAAAAAGTTGAAATTTCGATACACGGTTGCCAGGGTGCGCCAAAACGTCCTAACAGGAAGTAGCCAATTAAGGGAAAATGCAAATAACTCGTAAACGGTTAAAGATATCTTCATGGGGCTGAAAACACAACTATATATGAATAATCCGAGTTCAAATTATCAAAAACTAGGCGTTCGGCCACTAGGTGGCGCTATAACACGAAAAAAATGTAAGACGCTCATAACAACGCAACCGTTGGTCCGATTAACATGATACTTCTTTTGATGCGTCTTTAAGTCATGCACCACAAATACCTAAAACGATATCTGTGTTTCGCCAAAAAAAATGGCCGCCATCGGCCAATGAAGTTTGAGCGCTAATTAGACCAGGTTAATGGATGCCGATCGGAACGACGCTCGCTGGGCTCATTCGAGTCATGGTCTTGAAGGTGTGTAAGAAATAAGAACTCACTCGGCCTCCAGGGGGCGCATTAACTTTTTTTTAGTGTGTTAATGACTGTTTATCACGTGACGTTTGATACACACACAAAATATTAATATTAAACGATAGATCTTCTCAGTCTGAACAACTTTGCCTCTAGAACCACTTCTCTCAATTGAACGGTTCGTGAGTTATCGGTGGTACGATAAAAACCTACTTTTGCGAACTCGTCCTTGGTTTTTCGCCCAATCGGAACCGAAACCACGCAGATTGATTCTCTGGAGTGTGAATTTAAATGGTTTTTGAAAAAAAGTTGAAATTTCCTTTCACGGTCTCTTAACAGCGCCAAAATGTAAAATGGGCGGATCCTATTACAATTGAAATGTCCACAACTCAAGAACGGCTTAACATATCATCACGAGGTTTGTAAATCACGTGTAGAACATTGCTCCGAGGTCAAATGCAAAAGAACGCGGTATTTGTAAACTAGGTGGCGCCATAACAGTTAAAAATAGCGAAATTTACTTATCTTTTGGAACCAAATCAATTGTGCATCACGTGACATTTGACATTTACGCAAACTATTGATATCGTATGATAGCTCTCCTGATTCCGAACAACTTTGCCTCTTGAACGATCGATGTCGATCGCACGGTTAGTGAGTAATCAGCGATGATGTTGAAAACCTACTTTAGCGAACTAGTCCAAGATTTTTCACCCGATCGGAACCAAACCAACGCAGCTGTCTTCTCTTGAGTGTGATTGCGAATAGTTATTGAAAAAACGTTTAAATTTCCCTTCACGGTCTCTTAGGGGAGACAAATGTGAAATGGGCGGAGCCTCTGACATTAAAATGTCCATAACTCAAGAACGGCTCAACATATCGTCATGGGGCTTGTAATTACCTTGTAGACCGTCACTCCGAGGTCACCTGCAAAACACCGTGGCGTTTGAACACAAGGTGGCGCTATAACAGTGAAAATGACAACTTTGGCAAAACCCCTCAGTCGTTAACCTATTTGCTGGCTCACGACTTCGTCTGCGATTGATGGATTGTCATTGCAATTTTTTTACCAGGCAAGCCTACCTAAGAGCCATTTGAGCGCTCGAACCCGGAAAAGGCTGCTTGCAGCTTTAATTCTTCTTCTTATTATTATTTTTCCGCCATAAAACCGGTCGCCCAGCCCAAACCGTAAGTCGTAGAAACTTGAGGCTTGGTCAGTTGGTTGTATCTGTGCAGGTTACTCAGATACAGTGACCCAGCCAAATTGGCCCATAGGTGGCGCTACAGCGATGCTGAACGCGTTTGTGCTCGTTACTCCTAAACCGTTTGTCGCACACCCAAGTGTCGTATATCAGTGTAATCATTGGCTCAAAACTTAAAAAACGTATATCTCCGATTTCATTTCCGGTATGCAAATTTTCCCGCTAATTTGCATTTTATGAAAAAAAAAAAAAATGAACTAGTCCCTGGATTTTTGCCCGATCGGAACCAAACCAACGCTGATGAATTCTGTGGAGTGTGAATATAAACATTCATTGAAAAAAAGTTGAAATTTCGATTCAGGTTCGCTAGGGTGCATCAAAACGTCAAAACCGGAAGTAGCCTATTTCACTAAAATGGCTATATCTAGAGAACGGTTTGAGATATCTTCACGGAGCTTAGACCGTATGTGTAGACGCTCAGTCCGGGGTCACTAAAAAAGAACTCGGCGTTTGGCGACTAGGTGGCGCTATAACATCAAAGAACTCGAAAATGGCTATAACTACGCACCGGTTTGACCGATCAACTTATTATTTGGTATGGTGTGTCTTTGTGTCATGCACCTTGACTGTAAAAAAGGACTTTGGCGTTTCTCAAAAAACATGTCTGCCATTGGCCAATGAAGTTTGAGCCCTCATTAGACAGGGTTAGCTGAGGCCGATCAAAACGACACTTGCTGGGCTTGTTCGAATCGTGGTCCTGAAGGTCTGTACGAAATATGAACTCATTCGGCCACCGGGGGGCGAAATAACGCTTTTGGAGTGCATAAACAATTCTGTATCACGTGACATTTGACATATACAGAAACTATTGGTATCATATGATAGCTCTTCTCATTCTTAACAACTTTGCCTCTGGACACGCTTCTGTCGATCAAACGGTTCGTGAGTTATCGCTGATGATGTCAAAAACCTACTTTCGCGAACTAGTCCTTGGTTTTTCAACCGATCGGAACCAAACCAATGCAGATGACTTCTGTGGAGTGTGAATGTAAATAATCATTGAAAAAAAGTTGAAATTTCCTTTCACCGTTGCTTAGGGACGCAAAACTTAAAATGGGCCGAGCCTATCACATTAAAATGGCCATAAATCCAGAACGGCTTAACATATCTACATGGGGCTCGGACGATATGTGTAGACCATCACTCCGAGGTCACCTACAAAAGAAGGTGGCGTTTGGACACTAGGTGGCGCTAAAACAGTAAAAATGGCAACGTTGACGCGTATTTCATTTCTTAAACAATTGTGTATCAGGTGACATTTGACATTTACACAAACCAATGATATCATATGATAGTCCTCCTCTTCATTCTGAACAACTTTGCCTCGTGATCCATTGATGTCAATCAAACAGTTCACGAGTTATCAGTGATGATGTTAAAAACTCACTGTTGCCAACTAGTTCTTTGATTTTCAAGCAATTTCAAAATTCTCTATTGCAGGTACATTATAATTGATCATAGAGATTATGAAATGACCATGCCAGTAAATATGACGCGATTGTCTCCAGGCTTCCCTAATCTGATTGGTGCCATAGACTGCACACACATTGCCATCAAGGCAACCCCAGGCCCCAATGAAGGGGATTTTGTGGCCCAAAATGGGGTTCACAGTATAAATGTGCAGGTGAGATTCATAACATTTACTTTGATAATTATTCAAGAGAATGTATCCAATTATAAAACAAATCTCTTAGATGGTGTGTGACTATGTACCATATTATAAATGTGGTAGCGAAATGGCCAGGCTCTGTGCACGACTCAAGAATCTTCAGAGATTAATGCACATTATTTGAACGTGGCAAGTCAAATAGACTTTACAAACTAACTGGATTACTAATTTTGGGCATAACAGAACTGCATTTTTCAATTGTACAGGTGACTATGATGGAATCCTGCTAGGGCACAAAGTCTATGCCTTGCATGCAGTATTTTATGACACCATTACCTGACACCAACCAACTTTGAATTAGTTTATTTTGTTGTTTTATTGAGAGAAAACAGCTAGTCATGAGTGTGTAAGCATGCAATGCTTCTTTGAGCTGATACTGATCATTTCTATCATTTTTCTGTGTGTGTGGGACTTTGATCCGTCGTGGGTTCGTTGGGGTTTGACCCCTTAGCCTGTTCGTGGATGCAAGGCTGCATTGAATGGCGCAAATTCTCGAAACCCGCTTAAAGGCTGCTTGCAGCTTTAATTTGTATTTGAAATCTTCTGAAATGTAAGACAACGAGATTCTGAAAAAAATGAAGGAGAGTCCCAAGTTGACAACAAGCCTAACATTTGCATTAGAAACTTTACAGACACATCTACAGATAATGACTTTGCTGCAAACCCCTAATGAAAGGAGTTTTTCAATATTTTTGTGTTATTTTTTGTCATTTTGGTCAAATAAGCAACTTGGTAATAGCACTTGGGTTAGTTTTTCTCCCAGGGAGAGACCTCTGTACTAAAAATGGGCTGTCCATTGATTTTGTTTCTTGGAAACTTGGGAAATTTCCAAGAACACCATGTGCAAGACAAAGATGGCGAGTATTATCAAAACCGTGAATCAATAGTGGAACAGGAGAAACAACATTATTCCTGTCACAGAGCTGGATCGATATTATTGTTTGATTCATAAAACAGGAAGGGGAGAATTTTGCATACACTATCTACTCGTTTCAGCCCCACTAAAACATCATGCAAATCAGTTAGTTCTCTAACTTAGTATTGATCTGAGTGTACCTGCTGTGCAATAATTACAAACAGCCTTTTTCTGTATCTGTCATGATCACATGCTCTCCTCACATCTACATTTCTAATTTCCTTCATTTACAATATCATAAAGTGCACTTGTGTTCTGCATTACAAACATGCACATTAGAAGACACTTCTATTGACTTGGGGAAACCTTAGACTTAATCCTAACACATGAAAAAATTTAACCTTTTATTAGTTTACACTCAAATGAACACATCTGAGAATATAGCAGTGATAATGTGTTGGGTGTGTTGCCTTTGCTTGTGTTAAAGCAGAGCTAGGGAATTACTCGTACGTGTTAAACGCAGTTTTGTGCATTTTAATGCCAGCTTGAATGGGTTATAAAACTTTGAATGTGACTGTTTTCTCGACGACAGATGTTTGGCTTTCATTAAAATAACTATTGTGTGCATGCGGTGCATGATAAGAGACGGTTAAACGGTAGCTCTGTGATTCGAGGGCCGATGTTCTGATAATGACTAAAACCTTCATCAGCATTACAATGACCAAATTTCTTAAGAGGGCTGACGGGTACCAGGTTAACATCAATCGGGGCGTCATCTGCTTACTTTGTTCTGGAGGATACAAATATGCTACATAATGAATCGCTTCATTTTCAATGCAAGTTTTGAAACAATGTAAAATTTGTAAAAAAATGATGAGGCATGTTCAGATGGGTATAACGTCTCTAAATCTGACCACATGCGAGATGACTTTAGCAAGGGGATTTACCTGGGGTGGGGGGTTCTGTCCGGTCCACACCACAGGCAGTAGGGAGACGAAACTGGATCCCTGAAAGGAACAGTTAAGAGTCATTAGCAGAGAATCACATCCCGAGTTCTTATTGAATTAAGACATCTTAAACAGTGAATAAGACTATATTATTCAATCTGACACCAGCTTTTAACATTATTCATTTCTTCACTAATGTCAAATTTAATTTATTATTGCAAGCAAATGGAAAACACATTCTGATGTTCTAATCAATGGTGTCAGATTGTTGAAAATGAACATATATATACAGTACATACATTTAAAAGTCACATGTATTTAAAATGACAAAAAGGCATCTATAAATGTATGGATTGAGCTTTAGCTCCACATTAATATACACTTATTCTGAATGGTTTTCTCAACAGAACTGAATGTCTCTCGTCTCATAGAGCTCAAGAAAAATATTAAAGGGGTAATATGACTTGGCTATAACGTATATTATTGTTTTGCTTTAGATGTAATGTAATGTGTATACACGATTTAAAGTTAAAAAACGCTGCATTTTCCACATACCGTGCTTGTTTGTATCTCCTCTTTCCTCCGCCTCTCTGAAACTACTTTTTTACTAATTTCATCGCTCTGAAAAGTGAGATGTGCTAGGATTGGCCTGGTCACTAGTGTGTAGTGATTGGTTGAATGATGCTCGGAAATGTAACGCCTCTTACCATATTCGGAACATCAGGCTGCGCTGGCGACGGATTTACAAGACCACCCACCTTACTTGCATATACATTTGGGTGGTCTTAGTCAAATCATACCACAAAGTGACGTACATGCGTTGGGGTGTGGTTACATGAGGTGTTTCAGGCAGGTCTGGGTTCACATTCTCTTTTAGATAGAATGCATCTTTTGTTCCGACACTTATATTTTTGCAATTTTACGTGTTTAATACATGCATGGGCCACTTATACTACACCAAAGACACAGAAAACCACGTATTTCGGTTATATGACCCCTTTAAATCTCATCTTTCCTGTAGATATTGTCTTTATTTTCATTTACCCGAAAGACATTTGGTACATTGTCAATTTCACATTCAGACGCTAGGAACACCATTCAGAACATAACCAAATACTGCATTATAAAAATATACAGTACACTTCAAGACAATTTTATTTTAAATACATTTTAGTTAAAAAATAGAAATGTGTAAAAAATTAAAGTATGATAACTATAAGCAATTATTGAAAAGTAAAATGAACAATATGGAGTGTTAAAAACAATCAAAAGATATATCTTTGTTAATCTTCAAAACAAATCCTTTTTTGAAACAAATGCAATAATGACGTTACAGACACTGTGAAAAACCTTTACCGAAGACATTTATTAAAAAAAATATCACAACATAATAGAGACTGATTCTGAGTGCTCAAATTAAATATCTTGTAAAATATTAGCATTCAACTGATGGATGAAAACACACAAATGAATAAATAACAGTGCTAAACAATTCAAATACACAATCATCCAGTATCAGAATTCATCTCCAGTGCCTTCATAACTGGAAAGGCACCAGTGCCAGTTCACTTATTGAAGATTCCAGAATGTCCCTTGATCCCAAACTTTTCGTCTGGGTATTCCTGATCATGTGTGTATGGGCGATTACAATATGGGGATATGTTTATGACATGGATGGGGAATTTAATGATATGAAAGAAGGAAATTCAAAATCTGATACCACTTTTATTCATTCATCATTGCATTATGGGATACCAACAAAGCAACAAGATTATTTTAGATTACTAAACACAGTTTCTGTTTATTAATATAAAATAAAATATTGGCCTTAAAATGATTGGAAAACTTAAACTAATTTATTTTAACAGTTCAATTTTTCATTTAATGAAACTAAAATAAAAATATTAAAATAAAACAAAAAATATATATTTTATATAGCAACTTCAAAATAAATGATAAAATGAAAAAAGCAAGAAACAAAATTGCTAAAATGTAACAAAAATTAACATAAAAACTAAATATCTAAAAATAAAAGCCAATTAAAAAAATTGTAAAACTATCCAAAACGAAAAAAAACTATAATGACTCTACCCAGCACAGTGTATATAAATACTGTGCATTTTAAGCATCCAAAAATATTGTGCATTCAGAAAATAGGTGATAGAAAAACTTTATTGAACAAAGCAGCGTATCAAATTAAAACTTAATCCCATTCAAAGCTAAAATTTTGACAAAATAAGGGACATTAGAAATTCTATAACATAATGCCTTAAAATTCTGTTTAAGCGTCTTTTGTTTTTATCTAATTTCACTCATTACAATTAATTGTTTCTAAAATGTTTCTTGTAGAAATGAATGAATGAATGAATGAATGAAGATCTTTAACAAATGACGATAATTTCTTTAAGGTGGGTGGAGAGAGACTGTCCAGTCCATCAGAACCTGGCTGGCTCTCTTTCTCATTTCATGGAGGGGTTACACGTGTTTTGTCGTGTCGGTAGTGATGTAAAGGTACAGTCTCAACATACATACATACATACAGTGGCAATGCCCCCATGGATGCAGTGGGGATGTCATCATACAGTCAACAGTTAAAAAAAGAAATCCACACATGACATCCCAGATCCCATGCTGCTTCATCCACTTACTGCCTCTTGCACTTATTCGTTTGAGCTTACATTACATAAACATTGTGAAACAAGATCTTAAATTAAGTTAAATTATCTTACAATTACATTATATCGTAGATTTGATAAAAATGCTATTATAGTGGTGCTATTTTTCATGAACTTCTGCAATCCAGTTATAACATTTGGAAAAAGTCTGAATGGTTGAAAAAAATCTGAAAACTTTAGTACATTGTTATTTTATAACAATTGAAACAAAATATCAAATAAATAAAATCTATTAAACTGGTAACCGGTTTGAAAGTAACAGTCACATATGTAGTCTAAATTGACTACAGTTGATTCAGTCAAGTTGCTTTGTTATCAAATGTTGGTCTGAAGTTACTAAAGGTAATTTATATATTGCATAACTGATTTTTTTATATTTTAACAGTAACTTATCGAACAGGGTTGAAAGCCATCAACACTATTTATTTTAAAACAAATGATAGGGCTTTACGTGGAGCTTTTCTATTTACAGTAGTTTACCTAACATCTAAAATTTAACATGTGCCTCTCTTATGCTAAAAAGTCAGACAGTGTAACTTTCACATAAAAAACGGTTTACTTTCAGGTCGTTTGAACTAGTAGCTGCTATATATTCTCATTGATTGAACGTGTTTCTCATTCATTTGCACTGCTGCAATTAAAGAGTTAAAAATGTCCATCGAATTTAGACAAATGTGCTTAACATGCACAATCCCCTGTGAATTCAAATAAAATATCAAACACTCAAATAAATCGATAAGAATGAACTACACTGAAATGTTGAGAAACAGACTTTTCATCGCCACAAAATATATAAAAGGGGAAGTCTGTCAAATTTCCCTTTATGTGTTATTTTTGTAATAAAATAGTCCAATGGATTGAGTCCAATAAACTGCCTTAGTGGTTTTATCAGTGACAATATACATTATGTTTACAAAAACATCAATAGTGCTTTTATTTAGCACAAAAAAGGCTTCAATGTTATTCCACCATGGCTCTTAACCACAGCAAGCAGCTTTACCGCTAGATTTTACGAAAGTGGACAAACCGATGGTGTGAAATGAAGCACAACAGGTAAATTACAGAAGAGCCCTGTCAGACCTACCGTACATTCTACGCCCCCCAGCTAAGCTACGGGCCCCTAAAACGGAAAAAAAAGGGTGATAGCTTAGTAAGAAGAAAATGTAAAACAAACACAGAAATAAAAGAAACGAATTCAGCAGTATAAAAGATACACAGCTGTCCCTGACCCATGCATTGTGCCATGCGCTCTCTGTGACGCTGATGTGTTTGTGTATTAATGTTTATCAAACAAAGAAACAACAGACAAACAAACACACTTAGGCGAATTCACAAAGAATTGCGTGCAGTTGTTGTTTGTATCAAACGTAGCAGCGAGCACTACAAAATTGTAGTGAATTCTTGTTAGGAATTTTGATCATAACTTATTTTGTATAGTAATGACATATTGTACACCAGTATGAAACAAGCCTGTGGACATTTTGCAAGACACAATTCTGCTATGTTTTTAAAACTCTGTAAGCATGAATAAAGTAAATCATTTGAATCCTATGCAGATTATTACAAATATGTCAATTCATCATTGTGCACAATTGTTATTTTACTATTATAGTGTCCAGAAGTTCCTGACTAGCAATCGGAAGCAAAGGATAATTCCAGGCTCTCGTTGACTAAAAACTGGTCATCAAAAACAGACACGAGCCCTTTGAAGTATATTATCCAACTATATCTGTATACCTAATAGCAAATACATCAATATGAGAGGGAAACCTGTTCCAAAGCAAGTAAATGTAATAGTGTTATAAATGTATTGTACTGTTGTGCATGCGAAAAAGCCATCTCCCTTTTTAGTCAACAAACATTTTCTGGCTCCTTGCGAGAGTGTAAATTCGGTTTCAACATGAGGGGATACATTTGTTTCCATTTTTCACTCAGGAAATATTAGGGGTTTGAAGTTGCCAGTTTTAATGTCCAGAGTCTGCAGCCCTGGTTCAATGTCAAGCATACTTTATGCAAATGCATTGTTAAGCCTAATGAGGTTTGGTCCAGTTATTTAATATTCTTGAGGTAACTCATTAATTCCAGCAGCTTTACAGAATCGGCAACAGTAAGTAGACCTAGAAAATTATCGATTGAGTGACTGTTTGTTCAAGCGTAAAGTGTAATGAAACAGTTCTTGCCTAATCATGTTCCAAAGATAATCATATTTGTCTTGTCTGCTAACATCACGTCAACTTTATTGTTGACATAATAAGCTAGCTAGGACAGGTGGAGTTCCAAAGTCGTTTCGTTTTATTATGAATACAGTAAAGCTACGGTATATTTGTCTCTTTGGAATAGTACGATATTAAAAGGTTTGACAAAAAAATTATAATTCTGTCATGCATTACTCACCCTCAAGTTGTTCCAAACCTGCATATTTTTCTTTGTTTGTTTAAACACAAAGAAAGATATTTGGAAGAATGTTTGCAACTGAGATTTCTGGGGCACCATTGATTACAATAGTAGAAAAGGTAATTGTATTTAAAGAAAATATAAAAGTGCATGACCATTTCAATGGTGCCCAAGAAGTTTCAGTTGCAAACATTCTTCCAAATATCTTTCTTTGTGTTCAACAGAACAGAGACTTTTATACAAGTTTAATACAAGCATAAGTATTTCATGACAGAATTTGTATTTTTGGGTGAACATTCCCTTTAACCGACATCTAAAACAAACACATTATATAAGTAGTACTTAAGAGACCTTTGAGAACCCTCAGACGATTGTTTCAAAGAAACGACGTAAAAATCCAAATGCATGTACTCCAGCAATTTATTACGTTTACTCGTGAGCCAATAGTGATCCATAAATGGTCCAGAGAAATAGACACAGGATCAAATTACCCATAATGCCCTGTTTGTGTCGGCAGAGTAAACTGATACTCAATTACAATTATTTATCAAATTAGGTCAAAAGTAATGGAATTACAAATGAACAATGAATAAAACAAAATCACTGAAATGAGTTTGTGAATTTTATAAATGCATGCACAATGTGCACAAGTTTAATATCCTTTCAAAACTTTTAAATATTGTATTTTAATAGGTCTATTTATACCTGTGAAAATGTATGTGTGCTGAATCCATACAAATACTAATGAGATCACATATGAGATGAATTCCATGTGAATTTGTATTTGGTTTTCATTACAGATGTCAACTATTGGGCGTGATTTATTATGTTGTTATGTTAACCTAAACTAGAAACCAACTTTCACTAGTTTGCTTTTGTAGTGTGTTTGATTTACATATAACACAGCAGTGTTGTTTTATCCCAAAAGAAAATCTGATGTCAAATGATTAAAACACTCGCACAATCCATGTCATATCTGTTTAGCATTTCCCTCTTTTATAAGTATTTTTGAAAAAGAAAATACATAAGGCATACATTGCAGAATACAAATAAACAAAATGGGGGGGAAAAAAATCACAGTTTGAAAATAGAAACACAAATAACAGGTTCAGGACTGTTAATGAGGAACATTTGAGTCTGTTTTGGGCAGTTGCAGGAAATTGGTAAAATTCCACTACTTTAAGCAAAAATGATGCTCGAATAAATATGATTTCCGTTACAGAGGGGGCACATGATTTCATTATATTTGGACTTTAGGGCAAGCTACGTTTTCTTTTTATATTGATTAGATGACAGCATTTAGCTTTTTATGGCATTAAACATTATTAGCCTGGGATCTAAATTGTACAGTTAAAGAGAACACATGGCCATATTCTTTATTCATCATCCTGTCATCATTTTTTCCTTTAATTACTGTAATGAGAATGGTATAAAAATGCAGCTGCTACTTTTGAACAATGTGAGTTAGCATTGCAAATCCTATTAACAGCAACAAAAGAGTTACGAGAAATGCCTGAGATTCATGCAAGGTTTGTCAGAAATTGTTTAAGGATATTAGCCTCATTGACCCTTAAAGTGCTGCTGAAGAATGAAATGGACAGATGCAGTACAGAAAACACAGGACTTGCATAGAATGGATGACAAATGTTGCACATCATCAGCACCTTTAAACAAACATTGGTTCTTTCCCTGAACACATCTGTCTCTTAGCAGATCAATAACAGGGAGAGTATAATCTGGAGCAATTCCTCAATGCATTGAAGGGCTGCATTATCATTTGTTACAAAAAACAGTATGGTACCTAATGTTGTGTCACAACAAAGTAAAAGCTCTTGACAATGGAAAATAACATAATAAACCAATTAATTGTGTTAAACAGTCCTCGGGTCCTTCAAACACCACAATAAGTAATGCATCAAACAAATATGATTCTCATAAAATGCTTTTTTCAAGTTCCCATAAAGTGTTCATGTTGTTTTATGGCTAAAACCCATCATCAGATAAAGCTGATGCTTGTAATGTATAGCACATCTCAAAAAACAACCTTTAGTAAACGAGTCCAACACCACAGAGATTTGTTTAAAGACATACATGAAAAGTAAATATACACTCCCAGTGAAAAGTTTTGGGTCACTTGACTGAAATGTTTGACATGATCTTAAAAACCTTTTGATCTGAAGGCATATAGTCTGTAATTCATTGTGCAAACACAATTCATATATTTTTCATTACAAAACTAAACTTGAATTATACGTTTTACACTTGGAGTGAATAATAAAGACAAAGTCAACGAGTAAGGGCCCAGAATAGATGTGAACTCCTTCAGTAAGGTGAGCCCCCAAGAAGTTGCTTGAACAACACACAAATGAATATGCTGAAAATTATGAAATCTAACATAAAAAGATTAGGTCCATTATTCAAATATGTGGAAAACAGAATAATGAATGACTGCATGGCTCTAAACCTTTGACCAGTAGTGTAAATTTAATTATTAATCTCTAATAATATCATTGCAGAATCTTTGATAACACCATTTTTTGTGCGGCCTTAAAATAACACACCATGATAAAAGAATCTCTCTCACATCCAACAGGACACACACCAGCGAGATTCAATGAGGATGAACAAAAGACTAAAAATGACATCACTAGTGATGACGGCATCTTTTTATTCAAGCCATACCACTCTGTGCTTCTCGAGCTCTCTGAACATAACTAACACTAGGATAATACGGTTGGACAGTTCATTTAATTGATGTGTGGTTCAATACCAAAATTTTGCATTTGAAATTATTCACACGCAAATGCAAAGAACAACAGTGTACAGTCCATGTGATGGTGAAAAATGAATCTAAACAGAGAATGTCCGAATTTACTGACGGTAGATAAAGAAGGATGTCGGTTTCATCTTAACAACATAAACTAACGTTAACACTTCTCTGCGGGAGATGTAATGTTATCTGTTTAACTTGTTAGTTTTAGTAAAGGTTCATCGGTTATTTTTTCCTCACGTCACGATCAAAATATCTTCTTTATGGTTTTTACCGGCAGCTTGCATCCATTTTGTTGCACTACTGCCATCTGCTGGTGCTGGTGATCCCTTTTTAGTCAAGTCATATTCTCGCTAAAACTCCTGTTAGCTAGATTCTAGTTTTTGTTAAACATACCTGCATTTTACTGCGAAATCTCCGGTGTGATGGCGAACCGGAACTTGGAATACACACCTTTGCGAAACGCGGAAGTTAACTGACGTCATTGTGCAAACGGTCTATTGTTTATTTAATAAAATTAAAATACAACAAAATTTAACAAATCGTTAATTTAATACAACTAGTATACAATTAAATATAATAGAGATTAATATTAACTTATATTAAATTAAATAGTTTTATTTTTAGACACTAGCCAAACACAAACCGGAAGCTAACTGGGTAAGGCAAACGTGCGACCGATGAAACGGTATATAAGACGAAGTTTGAATTTCCATTCCATGACTTTTTATTTATTTTATAATATGTTATGTTTTTCAATTATGACTATAAGCCGTACTAAGACAACTAAAATTACAAAACAATATGAAGCACAGGTTCTGCAGTTAGACCTTTCAAATATATTTTTTCTTCTATTTTTCAGCAGTGGCTTAAAATGTCTATAATTTTTCAACAGATACATATTGCCTTTAACTTTGGCACAATAAAATGTATTTTCTGGTAAACAAAATATTTTCATAGAGTCTCTTTTTTTTCAATAATCTACTTAAACCTAGTACAGAAAAATATATTGTATTAAGGAATGTTCCCTATCTAATATTTTAACATAATAATTTGCTAACTATATTCAGAATAAACTGATTTTTTAAGTCTCACAGTGTTACTTTATTATAGTGGCACATGGAGATTGGATGTCCTGTGAGCAGGCGTCTTAATGAAATAAATAAATCAGAGTTTTAAAATTCTCTGCTGTATATTTTGTACATGTAAAACTGGTCCCAAATGCTGTGTGTGTCCTGATGAGGAGACAGCAAAAGATGTTTAAAAGAGAATCACAAGAGACAGGCCATAAATGAGATTTGTTAATGAAAAAGACAATTCCAAAAGAGGAAGAAATTATGAAAAGGGGAGGTTACGAGTGCTCTATATTCTTGTACTTTTTTTGTATTCTCTGTAAAAAAAAAAGCTTTGTGTGATGGCGTGAAAGTGACAGATTGTCTGATAATGACAGGAAATATGGTTAATATGTAATTGAATACTTCTCGTACAATTTGGCATGATTTTATGAGGCAAGAGCATACAGAACTAAAGTTAAACAATTAGAAACCAAAAATAGGTTTAATTCTTTAAGTAATGATTGACTTTTGGTAAAAGAACAAACAAAAAAAACCTTAGTAAAGTAAATATTAAACACACATTATATATTATATATAATATAGTCCACAGATATGTAGTTTACATCATACATTTTCAGAGTGCAAAGAAGCATTAGGATTATGCACAATCTTTGATATGTTATATGGTAGGATATAAAATTTATATAAAGAATTTCATTCATGTAAAATAATATAAATTTAGTTCATTTAAAACTAAATCTAAAGTCTCTGAAAATCATCTGAAGGCGATTCATGCGATGTCACTGCAATAGGATTGCAAACCTGATTTATTATTTATTATTAAATAACAGTCAATCAAATCGTTTAGGACTGTTTGTTATTTCTGTAAAAATTCTTGCACTCATTCCCTCCCACACTCATCAATTACTGAACCGATAAAAACAGATCCCACACGTGATCGTGAGTCAAATGAAATGCAGTGTGTTTTGATCAATTACTCTGCCTATCATTGTGTTCCAGCTATATCTGTACTTTCTGTAAGGTGCTTATAAACTTGTTTAAATTTTGCATTACAGTTAGGATACACAAATGTGTGCTTAGTACTTTAGAAAGGACTGTCGTGTTAATTGAGTATTCTTCAGAAAGAACTGATGTTACAGATCCTACTTGCCCTGCTGTGCGTGGCCCTCAAACCGGCATTGGTCCAGATGGGAGACGGGTGATCAAACAAGAAGGCTAAAGACCTCGAGGGTCTGTTGGTCGGGGAGTGAGTTTCACCTTGCACTGCTCTCTCTCTTGCTGGCCTCCGTTACACTGATACATGTTTAATGTTAGATATTGTCATATATTTACAACATGGTATATCTTGTTTTATTAAAATGCTTTACTCAGTTTTATAAAATACAGCAAACTCCGTCCATCTAAGGTACATCATATTAAAAGCGAGAGTTCACCCAAAAAAGGAAAATTCTGTCATCATTTATTCACCCTGTTGTCGTTTCAAACCTATATGACTTTCTTTCTTCAGAAGATATTTAAACAAAGATGGTCACCAAACAGAGCCGGCCCCTAATTACTTCTATTGTATGGACAAAAAAACAAATGCAGGTGAATGGGGTCCAGTTAACAACACTCTTCAAAATATCTTCTTTAGTGTTCTGCAGAAGAAAGAAAGTCATAGAGGTTTAAAAAACTTTTGATTAAATAATGACAGAATGTTTTTGGGGGGTGAACTATCACTTTAAGGGAGTGACATCATTTTATCGACCAGACATGAACAGAGGTAAGTTTAATTTAGTCTTCACCAGCATTTCATTGTTTTAAATCAGTTAATTGTTCACAATATTGGGTTTAAATAATTATGTTGTTCAGTGATATTTTTGCACCTGTGACATTTAACCGCAAAAAAAGAGAAATGTTATTGATATCATTACTTATTATTTCACTGGATCTATATATAAAATGGTATATTTCTAAATAATTTCTAAATGATAATTTCTTAAATATGGTTAAAAAATGAAAAATGGTTTTACCACTTGAAAATTTATTATTTTTAGAAATGACACACTGCAAATCAATTGACACTTTAAAACTTGTGTTACAACAGAATTTGGTTTTCATTGAAGGCTTATGTGTAAGTTAAAATGGCTATTAATGAATTTCGTGATACAATAATTAATCCATTCATTTGACTCTTCTGGCCATCTGAGAACATAGTTGTTTTCAGAATGCATTAAATATAATCCTAATGTTTCATTGTTCCACTCTGTTGTCGTTCATGATTTCTATTCATGTTTTTCTTTGGACATTTGTATGAAAAGCAAAACCATTGCGTGACAGGTTCATAGGGATTCTTATATTTTCAATCAACACTACAGATAACAGCAGGGTCTTAAAGTCTGAAAGCACTTGTAAAAAAGCATCTTTCCATTTTGCTTTTTTAAAATTGAAGGCCATTTGTAATCTTACTTTTAGCACAACGGCTTGAAAAGTCCAAATGAGAATTCTACAATTTCTGATTTTTTTTAGATGAAAAACATCAAGTTGATTTCCAGCATACTCTCAAAAACTTTTTGTTGTTTTAACTCAAAAAAATAAGTTACCTGGTTGCCTTAAAATTCTGGGCTAATTCAACTTAAAAATATAAGTTAACTCAACGAGTTTAGTCAACTCGACGATTTAATTAACTAAAATTTAAAGTTGAATTAACTCAGAATTTTAAGGCAACCAGGTAACTTATATTTTTAATGTCAACCAACAAAATAACAATTTTTTTTCAACAGTGAGTTCAAAAAGCATCATGTGTTTTTCATTGCAACTTAAGGAAACTGGCCCATTTCTGCAAAGGACTTACCGATTAGCAAAAATGTCTCATACTGCGTTTTTTAATTGACAAACTTTCTATGTGGTCTCAGACTTCTTGACCTGACTGTAAGAAAAAAACATAATGCCGAGGAACTTAAAATATAAAGGGAATTCTTGAATTAAAATTTTGTTAAGGTACGTTGATAAACATTTCTGTAAGCCAAACAAACATCTTTTTGTCCTTTATTTAAGACCCTTTGGTGGCGATTAATCAGATTCATTGTGAAGATCGTTCTTACCACTGTCAAACAAGAACTAGTTTACCCGTGAACCAAACACTTCCAGTGACAGTAAGACAATACTATAGACATTCATGAATCAATTCTGTGGTGATGTGTAAACACATTTATGATGATCTGGCACAGCAAATGGTTTTATCTAGAATGGCTACACTATCCCTGTGTCAACAGCTCATGTCAGCATTTCAGCCAAGCTGTTGTCTTTGCCCAGAAGAAAGGGACAAACTCTTAGTTCCCCTGTAGCCTTAGGTGTATGAGGCTCATTCTGAAAATACGGTCTACGTCTGGTCCAGTGATGAGTGTGATCAGAACGACAGCGACAAGTATGACATTGGTCCACTAGTGTACTTTCTGCACCAGAGTTCAAGACTGGCACTTCTCTGGCCATCCGCTCGACTGCAGTTCTTCTTTTTCCTGCCCATGTCAAATTTGGACCTTCTCAGCGGCTTGGACAGTGGTGGGCCGGAGGGTCTGTCGGGGCTGGCAGGACTGGTCGGGCTGTTGGTGGCCGTGGTTCCCTCAGGGGTTCCTTCGGTAATCTCGATGCGAGGCGGTTCCATCAGATCAAAAATGTTGAAGGCAGCCGGCTCGGGCTGACACATTACCGAGGCGTCCGCTGTGTTTTGTCTTACCAAACCATTAGCGGCGGTCTGGACGCCAACGGACACCCTCTCGTTGGACTGGGTGGAACTGGTGCCAGTGGCCGCTTCTCGGCACATGGTCCACATGTTGTAGCACTGAGTGAAGTTAAAGAAGTTGCTGTTGAAGGTCTTGAGCTCGCCACAAACGTCCCGGCGCAGTTCCGCCAGCTCATAGCGCATGGCAGAGATCTCCTCCTTCCACTGCATGTTGAAGGCAGCCACCATGTTGGCAGATTCCTTGAAAGCCTGAATAGCCTGCGGGATGGGAGGGTCCGGTGGGGGCTGAGAGGGGGGCGGACAGGGGACTCTGTACCCGTGCGAGGAGGTAGGAGGAACGGAGATGGCTGTCACTGTGGAACTGGTGCTGTGTTGACTACGTGCAGCGTTTTCTCTCTCGAACCGTTCGATTTCTTGATAGGCCGAAGAGCTGGCGCCATCATCGTCGTCAATCATATCCTCATTTAGCAATGAGGTACTCTCCATTGCATCATACCCCTCTGGAAGACAAATTTAAATATGGACAAATGGAAATTCGAGCTGTGGAACTCGGAAACCTCTAATGTCAACACTCGGTTATGCTAATGCATTTCATACAATGTATCTATATATGAGCGGTGTGTGAGTGAAGACCCTGTAGACACAATTCTTCTATGAATTACTCCATTGGTTTCTCAGGGTGAATTGGAGAAATGTCTCCGATCAAGTAGAAAAGGAAACTGAAGACACATCAGTCCCAGTGAAACCAGAAGTTGCGGTCGTTTTTACTTCTGTATTCTGACGCATTTCCAGGTGAAAAGGAATTTGGAATGAGAAAATTTGTGGCTGTGGCTTGCGTTTTTTTTGTGAGAATTAATTGGATGTATAAACATAGCCATTGCATTTTGAAATGAAACTGGCAGCAGACTGACATTTGAATGGGAGGAGTTAAGGGATGCTCTGCCCAAGCCGTCTAATTTGCATAATTTGAGATTGATAGTCATTAGAGGGCAAACGATTACGAGGGCTCACGATTTTATAAAGAAAATGGCACAGATTGATAAGCTCTTTACTATAAACGCTGCAATATTTCATGCAACAAAATGAATTGTCATTTTTTATATCACTGGGACTTTAATTGTGGGGCAGCACATTTTGCACAGGAGGCATGTACCTAAGTACAACTCAGTCAACGAGTTTGTGTGATCAGGGTCTTCAGCATCACTTGCTGTGTTTACATGGACTTCAATAATCAGTTTCAAATAAACTTCTAATTCAATCTGAATAAATTGACCAAATTGGTTTTTAATTTCATTGCGATTATGAAGGATGATGTAATCCTTTTTGTAGCCTGATCGGCAAGAAAACATTACCAATAGAAATCACAATAATGGCATAACAATGGTCTCAGCGCAATGCAGGCGAATGCTCACATGGTACGATTGTAAAAAGATCACTTCAGATTTGACGCTTGCGACTTGCACAAGAATCTGATTACTTTGGCATTTATGTGCAACGTATATTTAAAATGAGCAATCTGAAGGATTTCATTCTGAAAAAAGCAAAAGATGTCCATGTAAACGTAGCTGCTGTGCATTACTCACATACATTTCGCTTTGAGATGTGTGTTTACACTGCCTTCTCACTCAAGTCAAAGAACATCTAGTCTCTTCTGCCTTTCCATCTCTTCACAGCGATACTCGTGAAATTGTAGAATACAACTACCATCGGTTTATCCACATTATGTCACAAAGCATTGCAGCCAATAGTGCGTTTTATAAGCAACTAAATTAAAGGGATTAAGGATTTTAGCGATTTAAGTGCAACAGAACAGATGAAAAGGCAATAAAAGAATGTCACGCAGTCATTCAGACAAGAAGATATGAACCCTATTGAATATTTTAAGAGCCCAGCTGATTGGAGCATGGGAGATTAGGGGCGGGATTATGTGAAATACAATCCAAAAGCCTTTTGAGGGCTGCAATCCCACTGTCTATCACAGCTGAAACTTTCAACACCAGCTCTTACTTCAAACCGCAGACACTTGTGTCTCTCAAAGATGCAAAGGTTGGAGTAAAAATGAGGAGAAATGTAAGAGTGACCCAACCATTTTTCCACCAAGGTAAACCTATCAAGAAAGTGTCGCAATAAAAAAAGAATTTGTTCGCTCACATTTGAAGAGTGTTTCTGGTTCAGTGCTTAAACTAATCGGACATTAAAATTCAATGGGACTTGACCAACATTTTTGTCACCCCATTATGGATTCTGAATCTCTTAAAACAGCCGTGTTTGTCACATAATGCTGATTCCAACATATTTTCGATTATAATGCATTCTTCTGTTTGCAATTTTTTTTTTTTCGCATTAATGCATTACAACAGCTGACATCAGCAGGGAAAAGAATATCACTTGCAGTATATTGTATAAAGCATTGTGTACAACGGTAGAGTGTTCTTATGCTTAAAGGCATAATCTGCAAATACTTTTTGTTTACATCTTCATGTCATAAAAAATCATGTGTGGCGCATGAGTTTCCGAACCCCCCGCCCAATATTTCAGTGCATTAGAGAAAATGTCGTTTTTTGAGTGTGCGTTTTTACAAACATTGAGAGGAGTTAAAAAGATTTTCCGTATTTCAAGCATCGAACCAGAAACTTTCTTCAAATGATCTCAAACACTTGTAAAACCGAATAATCGAATAAAACCAAGCTTGTATGTCCTTTTACATATTTCCAGGAAAAGCATTGCTGCTTGGGAAACTGGACAATTATTCCCTAATCTAACCTTTGGAAAGACTGGTCCTGATTCCGATGAGAAGGCAGTGCACAAACACACATATCCATAGATAGATGTATGCGTGTTGACATTATAATACCTGTGAAGTCCCTCCAGCTGCTCTTTTCCCCTGGAACTGCTTCCTGTGACGGCTGGCCAATGAGGGGCCTTCCCGCCTGCCCACCCTCCCTCTCCACCAATCACAGAAGACCCCAAACCTTCCTCAACGATTTTAGTTGCATCTAAATTTAGATTCATCTAAATTGGATTAAAGGGGTTTCTCAATACTCTAATTTGGCAATGCTTTTGGAGAGCAGGGGGAAGGTCAACGGTAACTTTCTCTTAAGTCTTTACAGGAGGAAAGAGTCTGAATTTAGTGAAATGTAAGTGGCCAAATTAAGCGTCTACTTGCATCATTTGGTAAAACCAAAGTAGTAAGAGACTGCTGAAACAAGAAGTCTTCCAGAGTGCATCAGAGTGGATGAAATCCATTTTGGGAACAATAGCTTTGTCCTACAGCAGTTGACGGGGGATTGCATTCAGAGCCATGTGGGGTGAAAGCACTTCAGCGGAGTGAGACTGTGGGATTGGAGAACAGTTTCCTTTCTTCAGTGTGAAGTCAGTGTGGGTTTCTGACATTATGAAGGTCCAATCAAACCAAAACTCCAGTTTCAATAACGAACACAAAGAAACCCACATTAAATCAAACAGTTTGAAAATAAAAAACAAACATTTTTATAGCTTGAACAGAAACGTGTCATTTGACATCAGATTTGGGATTTCAATAGGGTTCATAGCTTTAGTCCATCTTAAGTGTGTGTACACCAAACGCAGGAGGGGTGGTGGGATAAAGTGTGGAGGCAGTCGGCCGGGAAACGCTGGAAGACGCGATACACACTCTCTGATTTGTATGTGCTGCACAAAACAACCAAATCTGCTCTGTCAGGTGTTTCTTAACTCATTTAGGTCAACAAATGGTATTATTGGTAAAACTAGATCAGGATCATAGAATTCACCTTCACCTTTTTAAAACACATGAATATCACATGAATACACCCGATGAAATTTCACCCCATTGCTAACATCAGCTTAAAGGGTCACATTCTCTAAAACTTCTTAAAGAGTTTCGATGTAAAAATATGTGCGGTGTTGTGTATCTTATAAATACCTTAAACAGGCAACCGTTTTAAAAGATTCTTCTATCAACCTCTTAAATAATCACTCCATCTCTCTTGTAATGTTGGTTTAGTGTTTAAAAATGAATATAACCAACAGTTTGAGTTGGTTTAAAGGAAGGATGAACATTGCATTTCATCATGCTAATAGATGAATTTGAAACAAGCACTTTCTTGGTTTCTCATCTCCCACTTCTGAATATGAATTCCGTGCCTCTTAGCGATATGTTTTATGCAACACATAATATCACATCGAAGGACATATGTTGCTTTGTGGAGTCAGGCCTGAAAAGGCGTTTAGAATTGATGTATAACAAGTATGATTTTTATAAGCTGCTGATCCGTTCGTGGTAGAAAATGGAGAAGACACACATTCTATGAAAAAGTCTAAATCTGGCCTTCTTGCTCAACCTCCTGACGGCACGTCACATGCTTTGCTAGATAAAGGCATGCTGTGTGGCGTCTTCAGGCGTGTGATATCACATAATATCGAGTCCCCCTCATCCCCGAGTCCAGCCCTATCCTTAGCACCAGACCCAACCAATCAGAAGCCCGGATAATGTCGCATGGCTCGTGCAAAGGGAACTGCAGGCGGCCGTCTTTCGACGCTTGGGGAGCACAGACGCAAAAGAAGCAAACACACACAACAGACAGGAGCCGACGGAAACGACATTCAATTCAGTCATCTGTCAAGCGATAGGGAAACCCACTGTACATATGTAGGTATGCCAGAGTATGTGGATCGGCATGTGCTGAATGTATGACGGGTATGTGTTCTAAGCCTTCTCTCTCTCTCGGGTGGGATTTGAGGCATACGGTTACCTGTTGTGGATCTGAGAGTTGACGTAACAGTGGAGGATGTCATTGAAGGCAAGCAGTCATCATCTTGGGAGTACCCGGCCTGAATTGCACGCAGGTAACTGTGGCTCCGTGTGCGGAAAAAGCCGGGCAGGTCCAATGCCTCCACGGCCTGGGATTCTACTTCGCTAAAAACGGACTCGCAAACTGACTCAAACTGGCCATTGACCTCAGTCTCACTCACCTGAGAGACAAAAACAGGAATAGCAGTCCTTAATTTTTCCTCTTCCCTTCTCTTTCTCACTTTGATTCTTCTCCTTTGCACAGTAAATATGAAGGAGTGTTAGCAGGAGGGAAATACCACTGGCATTTTCCGACCTTGAACGTCTCAGTAGAATAAGGTCAAAAAGCAACAGGATAGACAAGAGAAAACATTTCAGACTGAAAATCGTGTTAGGGTTAATTTCGAGAAGAAAAGCAGGTGCTCGAAGAACGTTCTGAGGGGAAAATGACACAAACAGTCAACAGCAGCAGACATGAAGAAAGTCTTATGTGTAGAAGCTACGACATTCAAGTAAAAACCGAAACTTTCATCAATTTCAATAAAACAAAATGTGACCTTTCCTAGAAATGCAATTTGAACAGAACCTACAGGCTTACTTAAAATAACGTTAGAAAATCTCTATCAAACATCTGAATTTTAAGCTAAGTCACCAATAACCCAAAAACAATAAACAGCCACCTGCCGAAAACCACAAAACAGCTCCTCCTTGGTCTACGCCAAAGGAACTATTAAAACCGTTATTTTTGCCTAACCATAACAAAACATCATGGTTAAAAATGAAATATCATCATAACCTGTCAGGAAAATCCTAAAAGACATAAAGTAGTCAAGCGGCTTTTGTAACAACATTAGCCATGCACCAGCCAGCAGTTTAGCAGGTCAATCACCGAGACGTGAAGATTGGTACATCGTCAATAAGTAGGAAACCATGCAAATCCAATTAACTATTACATCAGGGAAATCCATAAATCGATAACTGATCACAAAGTCTATAAAGTCTACTCTCATATAAAGCGAACGCACGGCATCTCACAAAACCAGCATATAATCTGAGAATTGAACAATCCGACATGTGTACCAGTGTTGCGAGTGGTTGGACTCACCTGGCTCAAGCAGCTTGCCTGACTGAAGGTGCTGACTGCTCGCATGTAGCTCTGGTTTCTGGAGCGAAACTGAGGAGGGTTGGTCGTGGGGTTCAGAGAAACGCTGGGGTGAGGGCGCATATCTCTTGCTGTTTGCATGTGGTATCCCGAGCTAAATGAAGAGAACAACCAAAGACTAATGTAGCCAAAGTGCAACCTATTCACGTTTGGATTAATTAGCTTCCTCTTGAAAACCATCAAATACAAAGAAGATGGTAAAATAAACCATTTATAAAGTGATTTATGAACATGTATACTCTCATGAACCTTAAAACTATTTTTGAGTAAATCTGTTATCAATAAATCAAATAACAACAATTGATCTGTCCAACCTGCATGTGAATTATGGTAAAACTTAACAATAAAGTTAACATTAGTTAACATTGACTTACAACAAACAATACTTAAATTTGGTACTTTAATTGGTAATCCACAACATAAATTGTATTGGTACCATATTCACTACAAAAAATAAAGATTAATAAAAACTGTAAAGTATACTCCTCGGTGTTAGTTCATAAGCTAAGGCTAAGAGTGAGTTTGAAATACATCAACAACAAAAAAAGCAAGAAAAATGCACAATTTGTATGTTATCTCTTTTCAATCAATCTGCGGCAAATATAAATATACTTATTTCATGGGATTTAGATGGTGTGGGCTCCTGACCCATAGTAACGTTTTACCATGGTAAAGGCACACAGTTCACAACCGTGGACAGCACCAACCATCATCAGGAAACAGCAGAGAAGCACAGACAAAACTGAAATTGAATGAAGCTTTCGAAACCTTATATGCCTGCCAAAAGATCTCGAAGACGAACAGCAAACCCTTCAACGTCAATTCGTTCACAAACAGCACATGCTCAAAGACTCCCACAAGAACCATTACCACATGGCTCTATTATGTCAAGTCAAGGAAGTAGACATGACTGATAGACTGGTTACTACTATATTTGAATTAACAGAGAATACAATAATGGTTAAACTATGTAACTATATAGTGGATACTAGGCTACTGTTTTACAAATAGAACAACATCAAATATGTTTACTAGAGGTTAAATCATTTTGGTTGTGGTTTCAAACATGAACTGGGTCAATTTTTAGTCTTATCATAAACTTATCTTAAACATATTCGGACACGGAATCACATAAATACAAGTGCCTATCGAATATTCAATCGTCACACAGATTGCATCCACTTTATTTGTGTATAAACATCTCATCATGGAACGCGTATGTATTCCTCATATTTGATCAATTGAAGGAAAGAGGAAAAAAAAAACGCTTCCATTATTTTGTCTACTGTTAGAGTGTAAATTAAGGACACCCGACTGTCCCGGTTATTGATGTTCTGTCCCCGCCTTGAGATGGCCCTCGAAATCTCCCTGTTTTACAGAACATCCCAAACAACAGGAAATACACTGAATAAGCCTGATCAACATATTCTGCGAACTGCATGCAATGTGAGTCGCTTTGGATGATAGCATCTGCCAAATGCATAAATGTAATGCTCAAAATGAGCCTAAAATGCAAATTTCCAAAAGCACAAACATAAAAAGTCATTTAGAAGTTTGAATTGCTGGTTGTACTGACTTTTAGTAAAAAAAATTAGAGAATGTTAAAAAGGTTACTACAGTATTATTTGTCAATTGTTTTCATATTTGTTATATTTTTTGTAGTCTTATTGAATTTTGTTTTATTGCATCCAATTCTGTTTTCATAATTTGCAATGTTTCATATGTGACCCTGGACGACAAAACCAGTTTTACTGCCATTGTTGAATACACGTGCACTGAGAGGGGCACCGACCAATCACAATAGCCTGAGAAGCGGAAGCTCGCTGATATGAAATGGGTGGGACTAGTTGGGAACCAATCACGTCAGACCTGATCAGCTTTACCAATCAGAACGTTTCGGAAGGAGGGACTTTATACAGACCGAAGAAATTCAGTCGTTTTGTTAAAAGAGCGACAGCGGTGAACAATAGAAATAGAAAACCATCATTTTATAAAACATTCTAATCAGATGAAAAAACTAACTTTCTTAGTTCTATACTGATTTGAATGGTTACTCAATCATACTTAAAGACATTAGAGAATGTATATTAATATTAATTTGGAAAAAAATGGTGTTCAAGATTTATAGATATTAATTGAAGTGTTTGCTGAATGAATACTTGACTAATCGACTAGTAATCTGTGACAACCCTGCACTGCTTGATAGACTGAATGAATGAAGTTAAACAGCCCAAATCTGCTAGGAAATTGTGAATATCCTTACAAAAGCTTGTCAATAAAAACAAATCAGAGTTAATTGTTGATAAAATACAGTCAACGGCTACCAAAGCCTGAATAAAAAGAGTTGATAATAAAACGTTTAACACTGATGCTAAATCGTATCACTTATACTTTGGGTGAATATTGGTGGGCTTTTGGTCATTGATGATATAAAGGTTTTGAAATGTCAATAAATCACATCTAAAGTTGTCAAATATCATATGAAATAAAAAGATGTAATGCCATTAAAAATTGCAGTGTTCTTTTATTGCTTATCACAGTCAGGAAAGCTCTACTAAATGCTTATTCTGTCTTCTAAATAACTTTTCAACCTGAAAATGATTATTATATCTAATTGTAGATACTCTGTGTGGAGCGAAGAGCAAATAACAACCGGCATGATGTTGGTAAGAAAATGCTGGCTAAGATTTATCTGCATTATTTACTGAAGTTGAATATATGAAGTGTTTCACCGTGTCATTTGCAGCTCAAGCAAATCTTACATGTTTCTGAATGTGGGAGATTTACAGGCACTACAGTGACGCATCTATTTTAGGAAAACAGAGTTTGTTGTTTTCTCTCCAGTAAACTAGACAACTTGTGTTGTGCTGTTTTCCGTTCTCAGCGATGTTATTTTGCCCCCAAACACATGCAGAAGTTAACCCACTATAACAAAGACCCAAGGGAAAGTTTTCTATCAAAGGCTAATTAGAAAGTGTAAAGGGGAAATCAAGCTTCAGTCGGGTATCTACCATTGGTCCATTAGATGTCTTTAAGAAATTATAACGAAAATGAGTTTTGGAGAAAATAAAAACTACATTTAAGAAAATGCATGATAAAATATTATAAACCAAAGACACTATACTGTTTTGCATTTGAAGATAAATGGGTGCATTTAAACTATTTCATTATTATTGATCACAGGAACATTGTAGCCTACTTGACTTTTGCACGTAAACTTTTTCTATCTTTCTCTGTATCATCAGCATTAAAATTCTATATTCTTACAATTTTATTAATACACGGGCCACCACTTTTGTTGAATAATGTCACGTCATGGCCCTAGACTCTTGAGCACTGTCTAACTGTCTGACTTTATTAAGTGTTCTTCTTACTTCTGTTAAGTCTTTGCCAACTTACAGCAATTATTTTAGATCTCCGTAGAGAAATACAAGGTTAAGTGTCTTTTAGGTAGAAAACAATTTTGATAATATATTTTCAGCAAATGTCAACTTCCCATCTGAGTGCCATGACTGACAGCTGGAATTGTCTATTCAGAGCAGAACATACAGGTGCAATATAGAATCCATTTGAGCGTGATGTTTAAGAACAGCAATAAAGCACAGAATTAATCAAACAGAAACCTCATCGCTTCATCAACAACCAACAAAACTCATTTCATAAGCAGCATTCCAAACCATCCAAATTGTATTATTAATCATTGCAAATCACCACATGCAATATCAACTGGCTAATTGTAAAGAACCCTCAAGCACATCATGCACACGATTCTTATGAGCCACTCCAAAAGCACTTGGGAAACTATTCAAGCTTCTTTCAGAGCAAAAAGAACATCAGATGAACAAAGCAGGAGATGAAGAACAGCTTGACGAATAATGAGCGGAGAGACTCACCTTTGGGTGTCTATATGTGGCCTCTGTATGGCTGATTTGAGGACAAGGGCATCAGACCGGACGGTCTTCTGAGGCGACGTTTTGGGGCTGGTATCAGACTCACGATATCCTCATCTCCATGGCTTGACGTAACTACTGCTACGCATCCGGCGACATGGAATCTCTTCTCCTTCTCGATACCCGGATAGTCCCCACTCATCCTGAGGCACCTGCAGATGAATAAACGCCTGCACAGCATCAAGGCATGTTCTTACACACGAACGAGAGATATAGCACATCTGTGATCAAACATCAGCGAATTGTCAGGGCCACATTCAGTTGGTTTAAAAAGAATAATAGAATATAATTCATATAAAATAAAAATATATAAATTCTGAGAAAAATCTGTTTCTATTTTTCAATATAAAGGAATACATTTACCAAAAATGAACTCATCCTCCATCTTTTTGTGTTCTGTATAAGAAAGAAAGTATCCAGGTTTGGAATGACAAATGTTTTGAAGAATGTTGGTAACCAATGACGATGAACACAAAACCAACAATTTCTCGAAGTATCGTGAAGTGTTCCGCGAAGAAAGAAAGAGTCATAGGTTTGAACAACAGAGGTTGAATAAATGATAACAGATGTTTTATTATAAAAGAATAAAATTCAATCTTACAGACACTTTAATTTAGATGAAAACAGTGAGAGAAAGCAAGTAACGATGGGGAAAAAGAATGAGAAACAGGATCAGAAAATGTTGCCAGCCAAATTCAAACCTACATAAGCACCACATTTCAACAAAAAGTATACTAGAAATCTAGATTCGATTCTAATCTCCCTTAACAGTTCTATAATGTATAATATGTATAGGATAATGTACAGGCAGGCTGTTGATATCGCAGAAATAAGCCGCGAAAGCGCGATCAGGACCCGGCGCGAAGCGGAGGGTCTTGTATCACACTGAAGGGGGTTATTCACGATAACAGCAGGCTGCTTGTACATTAGCC